>DWJN01002813.1:0-14597 GCA_018248895.1 Carystus phorcus
ATCGAATTACATACATAATCTACTAATCAAGTTTATCAGGAATGGCAGAAATTCTTCCAATGAAAAGGCACTATTATATTACTTTAAAAAAATTTAAAATTACAAAAATGCTGATGGATCTTTTCTGCTTAACAGGGTCCAAATATTTGTCGTCTTAGAAAAATACAGGTCACTTAACGAAAATCAAAAACTATTACGACTGAGAACCACAGTAACTATATACTTATTTTATAATAATATTATACCTTTTTCAGTGGTACTTTTGATGTTCAGAGGTAACATCTACATTTCTCTACATACATACAAATTGTCGTGGATAACTATAATTGGCATTTCCTAGTACTTTATCTAGCAAGCTTTATGTATGTATAAGTTGGTTAAGGTATTATTATCCCTAATAAAAAAAACACTATAGAATAATTGAACACTTGCAATTTCAATAATGATTATAGTCGGACCTTGTATAGTACGAGAGAAGAGGTAAAATTAAAACAACATTTGAATTACAGATACTAATACTGTCGACACGGAGTCTCCTGAAGCGTATGATGGCGGTGACCCGGACGCTGGAGGTGATGGACTCGGTGGCGTTCAATAACAACAGCAACAGCGAGTGCGACCTCGGGACCACCCTCAGCACAGAGGATTGGCTCGAGAGGAATGCATGACAAGCACGGCTCAAGCCTCTTCCCTACTTGTACCCCATACGCCACATGTGAATTAACGAGCTAACGACCGCCACACGCGTTATTCCACTCTCCAACGGGTACTCACGATTGAGGTAATTTTTCTCAGCGGGTTTTCTTTTTACTACTAATCTATGTCCCACTAACGGACTAGTTATTTAACAAATTTATAACGATTAATATTTTGTATCGTAAGCCTTGGTTACTCTTCCTCTTTAATGTATAAGTGATATATTATTAACCCCTTTTTAAACTATCTTTACTATATTGTCGAGAGGACTGGGCCACTAAAAGTAATAAATTGTGCACACTAAATATAAAATATTCAATTTGACGTATTTTAATATTATAGTTATATACTATTATAGTTATTACTCTCGTACGAGATTGTATCCATTAAGTATGCTAAGATTTAATAAACGTGATGAAAACGTCTTAGTATTTATGAGATAATTATGATGTGCATTTTTGTAGTGCCATTGAGCAGTAAGTCGCAATATTATAACGGGATGAAGTCGTCTTACATTCGATTCTATACATATCTTTACAAAATGTACACAACATTGAACACTAAATCAGTTGCTAAAGTGCATATTTGTGTAACTAAGATTGGGCGGTTATTTTAACCTTTAAGTAGAGTCGATTGAAGTGATCTTGTGTCATAAATAATACTGATCTTGAATAAACTTAGAGAAGCATTATAATTTAAGGTGATGAAACTATTTTAATAGTTATGATACCAGTCTATTGCCGTTAAAGCTTTACTCTCTGGTACATATTTGTTCAAAAGCAATTTTATGTGCAAATTGCTTAAACAATTTTACTTCACTTCTGATTCTTGCCAATTGTTCATAGTTAAAATAATGCATTTGATTATAAGTATATATTTATGCATATCTTTCTATCTTTATCATTAGGTACTAAAACTATTTACAAGGATACTCGATATATTATGACCTCGTCAAAAGTAGTATTTTGATTTTATTACGTACCTATATTGTACTTGTGTACTTATTTTCATGTTTTAGATGATAAGACAGACAAACGCAATGAATATTTGTTGTGGTTTTAAAATTAATGTATTATGAAAAACTTTTGCGCTTGCTATTGAAGCTTTTCTGGATAAAAAATATGTCCTGATTCGTTTTGAATTTTTATCATTCTCGCTGTGTATTTCTGATATATTATTATTATAAAACCCAGGACACACTATGTCTTAAAGTTGCATCTTAGTAAATCATTTATTATTTAGTGTTTGATGAATTCATAATTGTGTTGCCATAACTGATAATAATGTGTACTAAGAAATAGGGACCTTCTGAATATTAACATTGTTGCAGGGTCAATAGTGTGATTTAGGAATTTGATTTTTTAATCAAACTGTAAACTTAAATTTAATAGTGTTTTAATAGTGTATCACGGGAAGTGGATAGGTTATGTTAGTATTATTTCATACTTAAATTATACAATTTACTGTAGAAAGTAGTTAACAGATTTTTTCCAATGACTGATATTCCATTGTCAAAATATTGGAATAATTTTAGTATAAAAATAGAGCAATCATAAAGTTATCCTTATGATTAAATGACAATATTTAGAACCAAAAATACTCAAACAAATGCATGTTAACTTGATAATATTCGAAAAAATGAGCTTACATTCCTTTTTTTAATTTTCACTTTTTTTTGGTATTTTTATATACCTAATTATTAAGGGACTTCACACGTATATAAAAACAAAAAAGTGTTTGCATTTAATTTAAAGGTCGACATTTTTTATAACGCAACTAGAACATCTCATTAGAAATTATTGTATTACTTATTCTGTAATTATAATAATTCAAAAAGTCGATTAAAACTTAAAATAATGATAAAAATGTATTAAAAATTTCCTGTTTCCTCAGTTAAACTATAAACTGTATATGTTATAGTTATTTTTCAACAAAGAATAAGTAAGAAAAATATCACATCAAGATTAAATTAAGATTGATAGTGTGTAGAGTTGTGTTGTGTTTGTGGTAAATGTTTCATTAAATATTAATTAGATTTACATTAGAAGAGCTAGATTTGTATCCATTGTGGTATAATCAAAATGTGTTGTCGTTAGTTACTAAGATGTGGTTTTAACTATCCATTATAGTAAATATGTAGGGTGGATTCTTTTCCTATGTTATGTCAGATGAGTCGACAAATTGCGTGTATAAAATCTTACCAAAAGTTGTATTATTATGTTTTTATTGTTTAAAATGTTAGCGACTAAATATAATTTGAATCTTGTGAATGTGTCGAATATATTCATTGGAATTATTGTATAACCTAGTTTTAATGAGTATGTATGTGTTTATAGCATAATCTTACATAATACCTTATATTTATAAAAATGCATGTTTATTGTGTGTATTCTGTATTTAATTCGTAAGTAGTTATCAAAACCGCCTTGGATTTCTACTCTACAGAATACGTAAGTTAAACAATAAAATTGATAAATTTAAAATTGGAATCAATTCTGTAATAACTTAACACAGTCCGTACATTAATTAGTACTATATATTTCACCAAGTTTATACAAGATATTTTTCATCTAACCCAAACACAAATAATGTGACAATATTAGTAAATTACGAACCCACAAGTACAATATTCTAAATAAATAGCACAAATTATGTTTCCTTCGTCTTTAGATTAGTAAGTCACATCTAATGTCACATAACAATATTCTAATATCGCATTACTAAGATGTAAAAGGTGTCTTTGGGTTGCATTTCGCTTATAACCTCTCATGTAACTCAAATATTCAAATATCAATGTCATAATTACGTTTTATCCAGTGCCTTTGAATAAAATCCATTGACAAGCGTTTTCATAACTACTTTTTACTATTAAATATATCTTAACAAGCAATATACCATGAATTGTCATGATCTACCTATGATCCTAAATGTAGTTGTAACTTACCTTTTTACCTTTTATATACATAATAGAATTATGCATATCTGAAGTTTACTGCAGAACACCTGTAAGACCATGCCATTCCCATGTTAAAGAATATTATGATCTCAATGGTTAACAGATTGTTTTGTAAGTAATCTCCAAATATAGTTTACTGTGCTAGTTTTTATTCAGATAAAACATAGTAAGTAATAATGTCCAAGCTTTAGCGAAAAATATGATTCGAAGAAAAGTCAAATTTCATACATAGTTGTAAAGTACAGTTCAACAAAGCTGACAAGGTCGCTGTGATTAATTTAAATTATAAATTATGTGGATAGTATTTTTATAAAGCTTGGACAGAAGTGGCTCATTGTAATTCCCTATTCAATTACCTGTAACTCTTTACTACCATAAATAAGATAAAACTTGACACAGAACGCGAAACAGTTGCCTACTAGTACGTTTTTCTGATATTTCATTGTGTGAAGGCTATGATAACTGATTTCGTATTCTGTATCTTTTGTACATGATTAGTTTGAAGTCTTTCGATATTACTGCCATTTATAAATTAATCTAATAATCATATTTGTAATAATGTGGTAATATCTAAATAAACGTATTAATCTCATTTTCGTTTTTATTTCATGTTTGTTTTGTGAAGGCGTCACTGCCGTGAACAGGCTTTAGGACAACACCTATTAGGAGCGACTGTTGCATTACACGTATTATCTTGAACATTTTTTTTGTAACTAGCTGACAAAACTAGCAGATGCATCACTTGATGGCGAGTGGCCACCATCCACCATAGGTAAGGCAATCAAAATTACTTTTAATATTAAACATAAAACACCAATAGATTTCTAATATTTTTGCCTTTATCACGTCGTTTGCTAAAATCAGTCGAGCTGTTAAAACTGTACCTGGGCTATACTTATTCAGGGGTATTTTTTAAAGACAGTAGAGATACGCCGTGGATGGAAAGATAGCGAAAGTTTGTGAGAATTATTTTTCGAAAAAATGACAAAAAAACCACAGTAAATGTTGTACCATTTGTATATGGTTCATAATATAAGGATTTTTAACTTTATTTTAAATAAATTTGTAAAATACAGAACAGATCATTAGTTCCTGGTGTATAAGTCAGTAATCTAGGATTAGTATTTGGCTGAATGTTAACGTTAACGCTATACCTACCTATTCCGAAAAAAAATAACATTAGTGTTTGACACTTTGACAACCGTTGACAATTATTCTTCTCAAAAAGTACATAAATTGTTCTTCAAAAAATTATAACAGTTTTCCTGAATTTAATAATATTTAATCGCTTGATTTGTTATTGTTCCTCGTTATATAACGTCTTTTTAAATATATATATTATCATAATATACGTAGAAGATTGAGTTTTCTATACTACTTAGTTTGTGGAGTTTTCCCTGATTCCCTCAAACAAGAATCTCTAGTTGGTCTGTGAAAAAGTACTCTCACTCAATCAATGGTTCACGCCGATGTGACATAGGCATAGATAATAAAATGTAGTGTTTGAACCGGTTCGAATTTCGGATTCATTCATTGGGAACTTATTTACACGTTGGATTGGATGGACAATCTATAAGATGGACAGTAAAGTGAGCTAGTATATAAAAATAATTACCAAAAAATTACGTGTAGTGAACTCACGAGATGAATTTTATGACGATGTATTGAAATTCTTAAAATTTTAATTTAATTAGCCATAATACTCTTAAAATCTGTAAATGGGAAAGTGGAAAGAAAATTGCACATTGAAATAGAACTGTGTATTTTTTATTGAGAAAAGTAAAATTATTTAAGTTAATAAGTATTTAGGAACAATAACTAATTGATGGTGTAATAGTATTAATAACTTTAATTAATAATGGTAGTAATAGAATGGCGTTGCCGATGGAGGGAAGTATTTCGGCGAATAAAGTAAGTTCGTAATTGCAATTAAAATATTTGCAATTATTAAACAAAACGTAACATATCCCACATTCTGTTTCAAAATTTAGATTAGATTTAACTATATATTAGTACTGAAGCAATGTCAAAGTTAAAATAATTAATGAAAAAACAAAGTACCATTCTGTAATACATACAAAATGTTATTAATGTTTATATTTAAAGTAGATGGTTTAAGATATGATCCTGAATGAAGACAGGAATAATACACTCTCTATATCCTCTCATGAGTTATATCCCTCACAGATGGAAACTTCCATTTGCAATAGATGCAAATCCAGTTGGTGTATGAAATACTGGAGAACGATGAACCTATATGCTTGAAGTTTATTGTTGCGACAACCCTGTGACTTAGTTATCATTAACCAAGTGTGCTCAATGCCCTGATTAAGTTTGTTTACCACTTATATATCTAATTAAACTGTCTTGTCTACTCTTGTGAGGAGTCACATTTAAGTCCTTGTAACCACACCTAAATTAGTTCTGATATTGTATGAAAACTGATTGGAATCTATTTTTCAAGCAATTTATATTGTATAATTTGAATTAATGGATTTTTTTAATTACAAGATGGTACTAAGATATGACATAACTTGACCTATGGTACAAACACTATTGAATGTACATAAATGATACTACATTAGATTCTTTTAAAGTTTGACCTTAATACTTATTAAGTATTAAAGATATTTAAAACAAATTTTCTGTACCATTATGAGATGCATGGTGACATATATGAGTAAGCGCTATTATGAGTTTCTCGGCAATTACTTTGTATATACCATTTTAGCTATAATATGTTGACTATGTACTCTTCTTTTAGTATTCAAGTCATAATTTACGAAATATTAGTATACTTTAATCACAATGTTCAAAATAGTTATATACATTATACTTTATCAAATAGTGATGTAAAATAAAATGAAATTTTTGGAGTGTTTGTAGCACAGGTCAAGTTGTTGTACAGTATCAAAGTTGAATGTAATAAAATTGTTTGTAGAGAATATATCTCTGGAAAGGTGCAAGCTGCTGTATTGACTTTCCGATCTCTTACATACAATGAACATATGAGCCAGAGTTATGCTGTGGATTTTATGCTGGAACCAATATTTTGGATCGTTGATAATTTTGCAAGCTATTTAGGAAAGGTATGATATTACTTAGAAAACATATAATGCTAAAGACAATAATTATGATGATTGCAATAATGATTATTTGTATTTAGTAACAATGCAGGATGTATGGAATGATAGGATGTGATGTATAGGATAATAATTATGAGAATCCAAAGAATTTTTATAGATATTAATACTAAGTGTAATGGAAGTTTCTTTATATAATCAACTGCTGTAACCTCACATTTTAAAATCAATATAAAAATGATAGATCAACTGAATTCACCTTAAAAGTTAAATAATGAAAATGTTTATAGTGAATTTGAGTCATGTGAAACAGATGATACTAACTTGCTATTATGCAATGACTTCAGGTTGCGGTTTTTTGTATAAATTATCAGATTGTGTAGATACAATCAAGAAATGACATGTAAATGCTAAAGCCTGTGCTCACTACAACTTCTGAAACATGAATCCAAAGGCTTTGAGAGTAACTTATCTTTTATTAATTAAGTAATATTTTACTATACATTTTGTTAATTATCTATCATTTCAGGTTTTTGTTTTTTGTGTCAGTGTTCTGACTTCTGCTGTGGTATTTGTGGCATACTGGGTTGGACTGCCTTACTGGTGGCAACGTTGCCCATACACTACAGTCTTCTTGGTAATCTTTGGCAATTGGCTATTGCTCAACATTGTGTACCATTATTACAAAGGGGTTGTCACACCACCTGGCTACCCACCACATGTAAGTAAGAGTTCAATATCTTGCCAATATCTTTTGCGAAGTAGTTATGTAGTCACTATAAAGATGAATACAGCTTACTTAAAAATTCTGGGTCTTATGATTTAACTCAACCACTTAAAATGTCATTTTACACTTTGAATTATATCTATGTTCTAAAATTTATTTAAATATTACTTCTGATTGTAATGTTGCTAAACATGCTATGTATAAAAGTATATGGAACATGACAATTACCAAATACTAGTGTAGAAATTTGTTTATCATGTTTATAACTCAAGTATAAAAAATATAGCAATGTAAGTAATACTTAGTAGTAGAATATTACTAGTACAACATTAGTTAGATGTACCTATGCTATCTTTTCAGGGAACATTGTTAGCAGAAGCAGCCAGCATATGCAAAAAATGTATTTCACCAAAACCGCCACGCACTCATCACTGTTCAGTGTGCGACCGATGTATCCTAGCGATGGATCACCACTGTCCATGGCTGAACAACTGTGTCGGCTACTATAACGCTAGGCACTTCTACCTATACATGGTATATATGGTTGCAGGTGTTACATTTGTAATTGTTGCTGGAATCGATTTGGGATATCAAGTGCTTTGGGTCAATGATACAGGTATGTAATAATAACCCATAAGAGTACCCCATAAGAGTAGTTTTTAAGTCTGTATTTGTGGAATTATAAAGTATCTGGGTTCAGATAAAATAGAATTCGACAAAAAAATTCTTCTTTCTTGTTAAGAGCTATGAAAGTTAGAAAAATTTAATTTTTAAAAATATGCCTGTTTATTATGATTTATTTGTAATGCATGTTCTATTTTATAGGTGGCATCATACCAAATAATGATCCGGATTTAATAGGCCACCCTGTAAGAATTAATCAAAGCGGAGCATTGGTGCCCGTTGATGTCATAGTCGAGTATGACTCTATTAATTCACCGCGAGAGCACGTGTTGCCTATCCCGCCGATCACGGAGGCCCAACGTATCACCGCTCATCCGTGGAAACGTAAAGCAGTTATGTTTATGGCGATAACATGCGTTTCAGTTCTTATGGCGCTTGGTACGTTGAGTATAATGCACGGTAAGAACATTGCTAGAGGCGAAACCAGTGTAGAAGCACACATCAATGCGACTCTAAGGAAAAAGGAAAAGGGAAAGTTCAGGAATCCATACGATTTTGGACGCCGTAAAAACTGGAAACTCTTTCTCGGATTGATTCAAGGTCGCACTTTTTGGAGAAATGTATTGCTACCATCTGGGCACTCTCCTTCGGGAAATGGATTGACATTCCACACAGTAAACAATGTATTAGAAGACTGGCCTTAAAATATATAACTTACGTCGTGATTGTTTATATACTAAAATAAAAGAATCGCTACAGCAATACGCCGTGCAAATAATTTATGTAGAACAATTATCAAGGGAAAAGCTTCTATCGTAAATAAAGTCATAAGATGTAGGTTTCTGGGTGTAAAGAACATGTTTTAAGTATTTCTAAAATAATGTTTTAGTTTTAGCTAAAACATGTCATTGTGTTACATGTAATTACGTTTTATGAAGATGATGAGTGATACTGATCTTTTTGGATCGAATTTATGAAAGTAGACCCTACTTTTTTTATTTTATTAAAAATATTAGGTTTCTTAGGATCTGTATTATTACTAGCAATTAGGAATAAAAGGAATTCAAACAGTTTTTGTACTGTCTGTGAGAACTACACTTTTCGTGAATAGAGTGCAGTTCTTGCCACGTTATATTGTGAATATTAAAATGATTTAAATGTTGTTTTGTTTTAGTATATGACGTATGTATTGTTTATTCAAGATTATTTTTTGATTTATATACCATTATTATTGAAAAATGGAAATCCAAAACACACGTAGTTCTTTAAGGCAAAGCCGTCCATCGCCGGGCGCAGTGAAAGTATAATAACTGTGTGTTAAATATAGGTGTCAAAGTATATACAGTTAGCTGTAATTTATTTGTAACTAAAAATATAGTCATTAGGTAAGTTGATATTAATGATATTGCATATAATAGGTACTGATTCTTGTATCGTGTTAATTTGCTGTCCTTTATGTGCATTTTCCTATATTCACAACCCTGTAAAATTTTGCACGACATTGGAATAACAGCAATGTAATTTCATTTATGCCAAATAGTGTAAACACGGTTTTTTGGATCTATCCACTGCTGTTTTGGTTTAAAAATACATAAAGTTAAAACAAGGAAATATATTCGGTTTCATTTGGCATATTTTAGTACTTATTCAGTATTATACCAAATTTAAATTTAATTTAGGCTTCTATTTTATTTCACCTGTCCCGTGACTGCAATCATATTTACATTCGTTTTTATATTTAAGGTTTTTGTACATGTAACTTTCAAAAATCTATTCCATAGTTTGTTAGATATTATTTAGGGAACCTCTTCCAGGAGTCTAATATAAGACTTTCGAATACCTCAAAAATATTGTGAATGTTTTGTTTAATGATAATAATTTATTAAATAGGTTATAACACTAATTCCTAGTCTTGGAAAATAAAACTTTTGCTTAAATACAATGGCAGAGTGGTGTAAATAAAACAACAAATATTTCTATTTATTTATTAAGTTTAAAAACCTATAGTTTATACATACATGATTATGATTCCAATAATTAAAAATCCTAGCAATACAATACACAACAATGATTATGTAATAAATAACGTACATATATTGCACCAAAATGACTAGATGTTGTAAGTAAATATAATTATTGATGTAAGCAATTTGATAACGATATGTGTATAAGTATAACTACTTTTGTGATATTGTATTTTATTTTGTTTTTTTTTTAATAATAAATCGTAAATTGCTAGAAAGATGTTATTTTATTTTCTACAAACTATTTCAGGACAGATCGTAAATAAAAAATCGTACTGCTGTTTGCTAAGTAGCATCATAAGATTCTTGCCATAAGACAAATATAAAATGATAGTTTTTTTTTACTTTAATGCTTAACTACTATCCTGCCTGATGGTAAGCAGAGATGTAGCCTTGGATGGTGAGCGCACTAACTTAGAATATGCATTTTCTCTTGCCTTGAAGACATCTACACGCGGGCAATTTATTCAAAATAATATAGTACGAATTTTCAATTACGTTCTTTATCAACGATACTGCAGTTGAGTATAAATGACTTGTGAATTATTCTTATTAATATAATTCATTTGTGATATTTT
This sequence comes from Carystus phorcus, assembly GCA_018248895.1. NCBI lineage: Eukaryota > Metazoa > Arthropoda > Insecta > Lepidoptera > Hesperiidae > Carystus > Carystus phorcus. Next base: position 10,689 of record DWJN01002813.1, read on the forward strand.
GTTCTCGAGGAATTTGGTTTAATGTACCTATAATAACCCTATAATTAATCTACTTAAGACCAGAAAGAATGTCTAGCTACACTAATCATCGATACTTCATTATTATTTGCTAAGAAAAGAGATTATTATGTAAATAGTAGTTTTGTTAATGACAACAGTAACTGTGGATAAAGTCTTGGTAGACACCTAAGATCTACCAAAATCCTTACGGTTAAGCTTTTATGGCTGATTCCCTTAATCTATCTTTTCCTTACTGTGGATAACCATGCGCTTTTTAGGCACATAGGCGTGTGTCCAATGAAATGTTATTTTAATCAAAAGTAACAATGCTGTTAATTAGTAGGTACTTTTATTATTGAGCGACTTAAAAAAAAGTAGGAGGTTCTCAATTCGTCAGTATTTTTTTATGTGTTACTTAATACATTTTTCGAATACCTACTGATGCTTATTATTTGGTCTCTTATTAATTTAATCGAAATCTGACTAGTAGTATTTTAAGTTATCCCTCTAATATTGCGCATTTCATTGATGGATATGACTTCGGAATCGAAATATTTATAATTTAGTAGTTGTCTATTGAAAAAGCGATTATCGTAGTAAGGGAATGATAGAAAGAATGAGATGTAAAATTTTTATCTAAGTACTTATACCTTATATTCCTACCTACTTATGACTTAATAGAAATTAGAAATGCGCCAAATATGGGTTCATCATAATCCTTTTTCACGTATATAAATTAAACAATATCACTTTTTAAATATTTGATAATTCAGCACATTATTAATTAACAAACCTTAACTATCTTATGGCACCTACGACTACACGACAGTCAACATAATCACTGGCAACAAATTTTGTGAAATAATGAAAGAATATTTCAGTAATTTATAAAATGTTTAGGCTTCGGCATTCTACGACTCAGTACCATTTTTTTTAATTCATACATTACACAGATAAACATAGAAAATAAATAAAAGAAAATTACAACATTGAATTAGTAAGTATACCGTTGAAAGTAAACACATTTCCGGATCTTAATAGACCCGACGATAACTATACCATTATCTACTATATTTGCTAAGTGTGTTATGCTAATTGGAGAAACCGGCCCTTGAAAAATGAGGTATGTTTGATATGTTCGTACTAGAAAATTGAGAACTTTAACACCACACACCAATCCAAGGGACTAAAAATATGTGCATGTATAGACAGCAAAAGTAAGGAATGTATTGTAAAGAGCTATTTAGTAGCATAGTGGTGAATAGTGATAATAGCGTGGTAGAATAACTATGTATATTATTTTGCTACACTGATATCTGTATGGATTTGTAGTCGCCGAATATTTTATTTTTATTATACCTTATATTCAGACATTCTAAGTATTAACACATTTTTATTAAAACATACATTTTACGCTGCATACCCATTTGCCTTTTGTATTCTTTATCACTGAAAGTGATAATTGCACTGTGTTCGTTCCCTTTTCACAATTCAAGCATCCGTTATTATTTGCTAATGTATTATTTATGCGTTAATAATGAAATTCTTGCGACTTGTTAATGCTAAATGCTTTGCTGATGTTGATAATATAAGAAAGCCCTGAGCTTTAAATTTAATTGTGTGTGTACTGCAAGTTGTCCGAGCTCAAAGCGAGCGAGGTAAGTACGCTGCGCCTCTGAGGATTCACTCCTAAATTTTCCCAATTAATCCAGGACAATCTCGCAGTCAAATCTGTAACAATATATTTTTTATTAGATTTTTGCGGGACTAAAATGACGTGTAATATTTAATAAAACGCTTTGACAAATGAAAGTTTTGGGGTGTCAACGTACTGCAATCGGAACTCGTAAAACATGACACCGATTTTGATATAGCTTTATATTAACTTTATAATTGCGATAAGATATCTCTAGGTATTTTGTTAGTTTTTTAAACTTTCTCAAAATCATCCTAGGTTGAATGATCAAGAATAAGTATGTACCTACTGCTAATAATTTTGTCGTATCAATCAACTCCTTGTAAAACCAAGTTTTGGTTTAGGTTGGTATAATAAAAAACAAATATACAAAAAACAAGGTTATGCTCACCACTGGTATTCCAGTGAGCACGTTCGGCTTTGATTTCTCCCCGCAGGCATTTTTCCACGTACGTTAACGGATCATAGTCAGCGTCCAATACCTGTCACGACATTTTATTAGAAAAGAATATAGGCTACGTAGTAGATAGTTATCTAAATACATATCAAATATAGCTATGTTTTTTTATAAAGAAATTAGAAATACTTTTTCATCCGAGTCTATATGGTGAATAAATAATGGACGTGAAAAAATCGAAGAGTTGAAAAATTATTATTTGTAGCGGAGCAGTGGAAACACAATCTGCAATAATAGCCATACATTCGCGATGCATTCGAGCATGAACGAAACGCGCGACTGTATCGCTGCAAAAAGTAATTAGGTACCTCCTTTAACAACATTCTAGGGGAGAATAACTTTGAATTTCGCAATGGTATAAAGGGTATAAAATTACGTATACTAACCTCCCTGAGCAGTGCGATGTAGGCGATGGCAAGACGTAACGTGTCGATCTTGCTAAGCCGCTTCTCATACGGGAAAGTAGGCACGTGCACGCGCAGCTCATCAAACGCCGAGTTTATACTGCTAAAGTTATAATGCCATACACACATTTTAGTAAATTAAATCCAATGCACACTTTTCTAAAACTATGTGTTTTACGACTATATAGGAAGAAAGTAAAAACAACATTTTTACTGTATTTGTATTCAGTGGCCTTCCCTGCCTGAAATTGATAAGTTTGAAACGTAAAAAAGTCTAAATACTTTGACGTGTCCGAAAAACGAATAATAGATAATAATACAATTATCAAGAATCTTAAATTGATAAAATGAAATACTAACAGTGAAAAACACGGGGTTCAAAATGATTTTTTAACCTATTTGTATAAAACTTTCTGTACTGTTTCAATGTCAATATCCCCCTACGAAATAAAACAATTTCACAGTTTACCTACAAAAAATCATCTCTACTCAAACCCTTCAGTCGACTATCGCTTTTCTGATTGATGTGGATTGTGATTTTGTTTGGCAGATCAAATCAGATATGAAGTTGAAATTTCACTTGTACAAATCATTGACAGGTATCTAGCGAAGCGTACTGTAGCGAGATTCCATATAGGTAGGATTTCTATATTTAGTACAGAAATGTATAAAGTTTAGGCTGCACGATAACATTTTTTGCTATATTTTGTTTCTTAACTTCTTAACTTACTGGCTTACTATAGAAGGACCCTATCGTTTAAGAGAACAAGAAGCAAGCTACTCCAGTGCGGATAGGTGTAGTGGCCTCCGATATGGCTCGACGACTGGTATTTACGATAACAACCGGGACCGATGGCTTAACATGTCCTCCAAAGGACAAAACGTTTAAGACATTTTTCACATCACCCATCGGTGTTTCTTTAAAATGGGTTTAAAACGGGTTTTCTTTAAATTTGAGGTAATATGTAGGTAGTAGAGACTATATTAACTATAGCTGTCTCCCGCGACATTTCAAAGGCCTTCGATAGGGTCAGGTATGAAAAAATGGTTTCGATTCCGTAAAGAGATTAATAACTACCTATCTAATGTTTCTGTTAAACTTCTTGTTATTATAAATATTGTTTTCTTCTTATTCAAAGAAAAGACACATAGAGTAGTTGTTGTCGACAATTAGCCCGTCTCGGTGTCCAGGTCATATATGTAGAACTTCCACATTTTATATGTTATTTTTACTTTTTTAAATTGTTCTTTTTTAGAGTGACGTTTTTACTTTCAATAAGAAATATACAATACTAGAAGGCTCTTACAGATTTTATTTTACAAAACCTCAATTTGCGATAGCACCAGCTACA
>DWJN01002814.1:0-14597 GCA_018248895.1 Carystus phorcus
CTTTTAAGCATGCTTAAAATAATAAGCGCAATGCTTATAAGCGTTGACAGTAAAAAGCCGTTTGTCACATCTATACCGTTAACATCCCGTCAGTACGAATAATGCGATTTGCTTCGGTGTTCGTTATGCGCACTGCGAATTGGAATGGTTATCCAGTCTCGGTGTTCCTAGTTATGTACGATGTACGCCTTGGAGTAGAATGAATAGTGTTAGTGCGTACATCACCTTACACTTCATCGCAACTTACTATCAGGTGGGGTAGACGTTAAGCATTAAACTATCTTTACTTAATAATATAAAGTGGAAGAGTTTGTATGTTTGTTCGTTTAAACGCGCTAATGTCAGGAACTATTGGTCCGATTTGAAAAATTCTTTATCTTTTGAGTCCATATTGAAGAAGGCTTTATAACATCCCGCTACGATCAAAAGGAGCGGAGCAAAAAGCGAAACGAAGGCGTCCACTTAATAATATAATGTTGCAGGACGATGTCTGCGGGTCCACTAGTTTTACATAAAAAGAAGCTTTTGCTAACTTTGATGGAATAATAACTGAACCAAGATTAGGAATATATGAATCGTATAGGGACGCTATTAAAACACAAGAAGGTATTTTTAGTCGGAAGCTGAATCATTAGTCAATAAAACTAATTGAATTCGAGTCGTTAAATGGATTAAAATGACGACAATGACCTATTAAATGTCAATGTCCTGACAGGAAGAGTGCTAAGTTGTATGCGTAGTATGATTTAGTTTGAAGTGGCATTTACGTAGGCATAAAATGAAAAAGCATGAAATATGAACGATACTAATTTCACAATATCTTACATGATATAACTAAATTTATGGCAGTTATTTTAGGGACTTCTCTTTTCCGAATTCATCTAAAATAATGTGGTTCCGTTTGATATTGAATATTTAAATATTATATTTTCGAATGCAGTAGAAATGCAGATGTGAAATGTTTTAAAAATAGAATTGCTATTTTTATACAAGGCCTTTGCTGCATAAATCATGAGGGTAGGCGCTTTTCAAACTAACGCGAAGTTACGTCGTCGGGAGCGAAAGCGATGCAGTTATAAACGCATTTCACTTACTTTATATTAAAATGAGTGAAACTATGGCAGTTTGTGGGTCTTTAAACGAGGTTATCGGGGTTTAAGTGCCTCCTCCCATTTCCCGTTTATTAATATACCCTGCTGGACAGTAAATGTTGCTGTGAATTAGATCTCTTCTTTTGGAGGTCGCTAGGGTTATTTCAAGCACTGATACACGCGGACGATATATTTTCTTTAAATCGTCCTTCAAGAATCAACTGTAACACATTTTGTTTCTTGTTATGTTTACATGAGCGCCAGTGGCCATTTTAGATAACCCTCCTCGTTTGTCATTTAACGAAGATGCGGGAGGCCTTTATGTCTCGTAATCTGACAAGCGATAGCAACGATGTAATTGTAACTTGTGATGATGAATGACGTTGCGTGTGCTACAATGTCAAACTATTAGAAAGTTATTTTCGGTAGTTTCCGCTAAGCGCTACGCCCGAATTGTTTGCATGCTCGACTGTACCACACGCCACTCACATGCTCGATTCCAGCATCAACAACATGTCAGCCGTGAGCGTTCACAACTCGTGAATCGTAAATATAAACACACCTTTGTTGTGTTAAGTGCGTGGAGTGGTTGCCGCAATGCGAGCCGTGTATTTGAAGAGTTCTGAATGACCAAACATATCGCCTCTGGCTGTTGGCAAAATTTTTGTTTTATGTAAATATGTTGGCTTATTGGATCCAACCAGCTAACAGGCAAAAGATTCCAGATGCTTGGTGTTAGGACTTCGAGTAAGGATTATATTATCAACAATATTTATGTTTATTAATTACCACCCGATATTTAATTATTACTTATTTTTTCTTTTCTTTTCTTTTTGGCTGGCAACGCTTAAGTGGCCTTTCGGGCAAGTGATATCCATGGGCGACGGTGTTCATTTGCCATCAGATAGATCGTCTGTTGCAAAAAAATTGTCGACAACGTCGCTAGGAAACCTGTGCATATGAGTATTTTCTATAATGCTCCTTATGGTATGTCAATTCTTACTTGGGTAGCGTAGAAGAGGAGGTGGAGTATATTCTTTACCTCCTCAATGAGTGAAGAAAAACGGGTTGATACCAAGTGATAGTCCAAGGAAATCCAAATGTTATGACTTCCCAAAAGATCTGCATGGCTTCACTCCATTCTTCAAAACATCTCTGAACCTATAAAAGTGTCTACAAGAACAGTTTTTTAGAATCGTAACTTACAATGGGAGTGTCTAGACTTTGTGTTTATTGCCAACAGTCTGTCTTGAGAGGTATTGCGAACAGTCCTATGAAAATGGAAATTTTCATCGAAATTTATATCCACCAATTGTCTTAATTGAAACCCATAATTTTCATTGGTATATACTGTATTTGTCCTATTGTTGGGCTGGGGGCGGTTTTCACGTATCAACTATAATAAACAGAGCAGTTAGTTCTCTGGATTTCCTCATGATGATTTCCTACCGGAATGGTATTAATTTTGAAGACTACAACAACTACAAATGCGTTTAGGATTTTGTTGTGAAGCATTTGCTTTAAAATTGATCAAACTTGATTGTACTTTGGCATAGACATTGTATGGAAGATAAGTAGATATGCCTTGCGCCGATTTTTTAACTTGTCATTGCCCTCAATTCATCTTATTTTTCACAGTCATAAATTTCACTTTTGTGTATGTATTATTTGTTTGCCCAAATTTTAAACACTCTTGCTTTCATTCAATAGTCGCTTGTTAACTCCTACGCGTGTTTCAACGAAAATGAATAGCCATTATTATAATTAGTTATGCATAGCTACAATGTGTTTAAAAGAAATTGCGAGCTTCTCAAAGCCACAGATTCTTAGAAAATGTTTGGAGTGAACGGTGGATTATTTTCTTATTTATAAATCGAGATAATATTATGATGTTGTATTTAATATGTACATCAAATAATAACAAAGTAGTTAAGCGGTATGTCTTATGCCACATAACATAACTTACATTATTTTACTTATCACATAATATTAAATTCAATATCAGTAGAAGATCACGGCAGAGAATTTTTCATGAAATTAATGACGTCTCAAAGCAATTGAAATGTACCGTATACCGTATCGTATAGCGGATAGTCAATTTTGCGGGAAATCAAATCCGTTTGCTGTGTGTACTGATTTACTAAAAGTCAATTTGCCTACTTTTCCACGTAGCTCACGTCCGGGTCATGCCTCACTCGGGCGCTTCTTGCGTAAAACAAAACCTTTCAGAAGATCGATTTAGATTTATTTATAAATAAACGTGTTCACGCACCAGAAAAATGATTTGCAGTATACGTTTCTACTTAATGTTGTGAAGGGATGTTTTACCTACGATATGATATATGTACAGTGTACTGGTATTAAGTACGTGGTTTACCAGACATTGTGGTATTGAAAAATAATATTTAGTGGTATGTACACAAGGTTTTTAAATACTTACATATGATACCACACCAAATCTGTACCGGATAGGAAATGAAGGGACGCTTTGGGGGTCATGCACTCATGCAAGGTCACTGCTAACTGGGCTTAGGTTGATGTTATGCTTTTACTGTCAATATTGAATTTTATAACTTACTATCTGTCAATATATATAAGGGAATCTTAAGAAGGCCTATTAGAATACTCATCGCGTTTAAACTCATTAGGTAAGTTTATATGCAGCGTATGTATTATTGTTATTAATACATATTTTATAATCATACTTATATGTATCACTCATATTTTTTTTAGTTAAACATTCTATTGTCTACAGTATTTCGGTTATAAATTGTTATATAAAAGTGTTGCACATATAAATCTTTGAACAAGAAATGGAATAGAATTTCTTCTGGGGTATTAAAGAAAAACTATGGTCCAATAATATTAAGTTCTGAAGAACGTAGAAAAGTGTATATTATAAGTCCAGGCGCTGCCTTAGAAACTTGCACAAGACCTTTGTAAAACAACTAAAGTAATGAACTTAGTCTTAAACCAACGTTTACGATGTGTGTTTTTAATATATTCAGAACCAGGCTTGGAAGAAATTTATTATATAACTCCATAATAATATTGTGGTCAATATATACATCGAAATAATAAGAACTTTACATCACCGAGTACTACAAATATATTTTTACGTAGCCACTGTTTACAGTACAGGGCGTCTCGGCGGCGCAACTAGCCAATTATCTTTTACTTTGATCGTTATAAATGTTTATGTTCTTGTATCACGTAAATTTTATACCCTTATTTATGCGATGTTGTGGGAAGGGTCCCAAATTATAATAACATGTTTACACTATGAACGTGGGTATACTACTAATATATGCGCCCACGTCATCACTTATTTATTTACGTCCCTTAATCGTAGACACTTGCTAAATGTAACTTTTAATTTAAAATATTGAAAGCGGTCCTAGTTAATGGTTGCTGGTAAATATAATATTTTTGATTGCAATGCACTTATAGCTTATAATTATAATTTGTTACATTATTCATTTTACTCTTTGTTGCAACTATAGTACAATGGGTGGTGTTAATGTCTATGACATTCTTTACTTGCCAATCTTTGGCGTTATGAGAATGTGCTTGGGTTAAGGCTTTCAGATAAGCTAATATTAGATTTACTAGTGTGTACATTAACTTACTTAGGTACATAATATGTATACTCCAGAAAGTATCGGAGTCTTCCAATACATCTAGTGTCAGCACGATTTTTAATAGCGGTCTCGGAATGGAGAAAAATAAGTAAACCATGATAAATGGCTCTGCTTATGCTGCCCGTGGGTTTTCGATAAGATTTATCGACTGCTTTGTAACGATAAAAACTAAGATCGGTCCTTACGTGTTTCTCTAACCAAATAATGGTTGCGCCTGAAGTCAGACTACTCGTATGTACGTATATTATAGTGGTGTCACTACCCGGCTGTTTCACACATGGGTCCAATAAATGTCTTTAAAAAATGGAATATAACAAAAAATATAAGATTGACACTTGTTCCAATATTATATCGTGCAATAATATCTATAATCCATACGATTGAAAAACTTTACATTGCATAATCTTTTTATCGACTTCATAAAAGGAGAAGGTTCTCAATTCGGGTACTCTTTTATGTCTCTAGGTTAATAACACATACATAAACAGTTTCCGTCATCAAATTATTTTATTATTTTTGAAATTGGTTTTATTTTTTTGGTTAATTATTATTGCAAAGTAGGTATTTTGTAATACAAGTTACAAACGTCGTATTGTATTCGTCTTACTGTTTCTCTCTTCTCGAAGTACCGTTAACTGTTTCGCACTGGCGTTTGTTCAGCCTGCGAGGTGAAGTTTCGACATGTGTTTGAACTGTCAATACTTTATTGAACCGCTTACATCGAGATCAAACTGGGTTTGACAGAGCTCCAAAACAACAAAACGGAACTCAAAATTTGGGTGTTTTAAATATTGATCATGGTTTTGAAATAAATTATTAGTTACATTTTGAAATATTTTTTTCCTAAGTATCTATTTAAGCACCGACTGTATACATATTAAATATGACCTGTGAAAAAATCTTGAAAAAATCATAATAAAATTGCAATAAAAATGTGAAAACATGAATCTATTCGGATTATGAGGTCCAAGTTTTAGAAATTTTCTCTTTTCCAGTGTTTCCCTTAATACTCATGTTCTTAGGCAACGAACACCATTCAACACCGTCCAACACCCACTTTTACACTCTATAAAAGTACGGGCGTTAGATCAATTAAAGTGCAATGTCTGCATCTATAACTTTCATAATATAACTAATGCTGGCTCGTAGATGCGATTTACGCGTACACCTGTCTACATATTTGGCTGCCACTATTAATATACTCGTGTCGTCTATCGTAGAAGCAATGCCCTATAAAATATTAATACTACGTCTGAGTATTTTTTCAAGGTTCGTTACCAAACTACAGACATGCTCTTTTTTATAACGCTGTACTCTCATAGCCCTACATTCGATTTTGCTGTATCGTATATGCCATAAACAAGACACAATGACAGCCAGACCAAGAACAGAAATTGCAACTATTTACCTATGTATATTACTAGATGTACAAGGCGCGGTATTAGGCTTAGTAAAAATCAAATTTAAAGAAAAATCAGCCAATGTAAATAACAGAATCGTTTTGATTCTGTTTATTGAAGTGCTGTTGGATATATATACGGGTAGATCTAGTCCGTTTAATCAGTTATTTCTACTGTAACTCATCAGTCACTTGTCCTACCAATATAATTTTGATACCAAAAATCTCTCCAGAGTATTGTGAATAAAGTTGTAAAAGACATCATTGCTCTATCTACTACAATTTCAAAGTCCATAAAGAATAAATAAACAAACATTGATGTACAGATAAATATAATAATGTACAAAATGATTACATTTTTTTACAATAATTTAACTGTCGCGCCTTTTTTATAATAACGTAAACTGGAACGCATCCGTAGGGCATGATCAATTTGTTAATGAACGCCACTTAATTGTTGAGGTCAATTTAAATTAAACTTCTTTGTTTACTTTAAAACACGATAAAAACATTGTAAAATAATAAAAAATGAAGACAAAAAAATGAGTACCATCTTTTTATAAATTCAATAAAAGTATGTAAGTTTAAAAAAAAAGTATTATTTAAGCTGGCAACCCTAGGATATAGGTCATGTTATGATATTCGATACGTAAGGTTAATTTGATTTATCCTGCTTGTTAGCTAGAAAACTGTTTTTACAAAGCTATTGTATTTTATTAGTGGCTGTTATCAATCTTGCGTTTACATTTTATATACAGAAACGTTTGTACATTTAAACGTCAAGCATTCTTTGTCGCGTGTTCTATAGACTAACATAATTAACAGATCGAAAAAACCTGCATCTAGAAAATATTTTCTGACATTTGTGTGTTCAAACCAATAGACAAATTTGGTACTCCTAGTTGGTAGGCAAAATCACTCTTGTACCACATTTGAATGACAATAGAATAGAAACATTTATTTCGTCACTTCACAACAACATAAAAGTACTAAACTAAAGTTAAAAATAAGATGTGCACATAAATGACATGTATGTATGTTGCATTACATGACGAAAAAGGTACAGTGTGAGTTGTGGCGGTAGAAACCTCAACGGATAGTTTCCAGTGAGTCCTTATTTTGTTACTCCTTAATTACATACATATATTATTCCATGTAAGTTTGAAAGAATAAAAGAAAGTTAGCTTTTACAAGTACTTTTCGAAAGTTAAACGTCGCCACCGCTTCAGCAAACATCTACGGCGACTGACCTTGGAAGAAGAAGCGACAAAGAACCACCAAGAAAGTATTTTTTATTTTGTTGCCAAATAGGTAACATGCATTAACTGCCATAGAATATGCCATGTTCTTATATAAATTATAGACAGATGTACCTAGTAGTCGATACAAATTTTCTTAAAAGAATATTTTAAATAATTAACTTTAAATCGTGCGTTCAAACGAATTTGTATAGCTTCTATGATATCACTTTTATTCACAAGTAGTTGCTACACAATAATCCAAATACAAAATCGAGTGTAAACTACAGAAATAAACTGTTCAAGGAAGATTTCATTTCATGCTTCCGGTGTCCGATAAACACTTGTTGAGATATACGGATATTATTTTGGCTTAAGAATCACGCTGATGGATTTTTGGAATTTTATTACCGTTACACATTCGCGGGATACGTGTCGGGTAAAAATAAACAACTCGGTCTGATTCCACAAAGTACTTGCGGATACGAACTCAATTTACATGACAGTGAATCAGATGATTAGATTATCTCTTACACTAACTGGAAAGAGTCGAAAACTGATCCAGTGGGTTGTAAAACGTTTTTTTCTACATATCCGACCAAGCTTATAATAATATATTCCGGCGGCTTACGTTAATCCTATGTGATCGACAGAGTTAAGCAACTGCGGACGCAGTCAGTGCCTGGCTGCGTAACCGCTAGTGACAAAAAATACTTGGGCGTTCCCTTGCTTCACGTCACCTTAAGCCGGCGCGCGGCGGTCCAGTTTATTATAGTAAATCGTCTTCAAGCCATGTCGGAGGCCTGCCGCGGGCGGCTTAAAAACTTCGACAGTTAAGTTGGTCGCTAACCCTTCCACCAATCCGCATGTAAGCAGCGTAGTAAGCTCTAGACGTCCTCCGTTAATGGGCTGAAGGCAGGCATCCGACAAACAAGCAGTGGACAACGTTTCTAAATTCATTGTGACGAAATCTATTGCGTTATTTACCTCTAATAATATCTGTAATGCATGTTCGGACATCGAACAATCATAGTTTTTGTTAGATAAATGTAGCAAATCGAATATCAGTCAGTATGGTGTTATAGATAAGAGAACCTGTTATGACCATGAATATCGATGTACATAATAAAACCCGTATCTTACTAAGATGTGAACAATTAACGATGAGTTATGGTTTCATTTATATTATCAACAAAGCGACCTAGCCAATTTCGTTTCACCTAACAGTCAATGAATGATTGACATAAATTAACATAACTAATTTTTTGTTAACCTCTTTAAATGATAAAAGCAGTAAATGTTAAGTAAAGCCCAACACAATATAAAAACTGCATTCAAATCAGATAAGCCGGTTCTGAGATTAGCGTGTACAAACAGTGCTCCGCTAGAATAAAGTTAAGTATCTGTCTGTATAAGGTAAACATAAAATATTTAGAGAAAAGTGAGTATTTTGAGCGCATTTACTAATTCTATATTAAGGATCGTGTTTCTCAAAGTAAACAGTAAAAAGAAAAAAGTTTACAAGATTTTTTTTTTACTTAAAATTGTTTTAACAAAAAAGGAAAAACCGCCTTCAAAAAGAATAAAGTTATTTGATGAGGGAAACTGCTTAGGAAGTAGATCCCTTTGGCTTAGAACAATTTAAAAACTGGCGCCGACGGCTTACAGAGAGACGAAATGAAAACCTTGTTCTGTTTTTAATGACGGTTAAAAATTATATGAAAATCTTAATACATGTTCTAATTTTAGAGGTATTCAAAATAGAACTGATAATCTAATAGAATTTCATAACATATATTCATAATGTTACTCATCTCTTCGATGAGTACTACTGCCCACCCAGGCGATATACGTAAAGTTTTCCCGTAACTTTGATTTACAATTGTTTTGAGAGCTATAAATTATGATAGTAATATATTTCATTCAGCTTTCGATGAATAGATTGGCATTCCTTAAAGTTATTTATTGCATTTTTATATATGAATGTTTTCCCAGCGGTTGAAACTCGAACATAATGGTCAATTGGTCATTGAAAATTTCAAGACAACAAGAATTTGCAAATTCGAATACTTTTTTCTCATGTCACATATAACTTAAATATATATTCAAAACCATACCCTTTTGATGTACAAATGTAGTGTAGTTAAAATAATTGAAATAAACAGCAAAAAAAGTAATGAAAATAGTTTTGAACTGTTTATGGTTTTATATACACGTATAGATGATCAAGCTTACATAACTATTTAGGAATTACTATTTGAATAATAGATTTGAGGCTTGTAAGTGGTTAACTTATGTACATATGTATTCAACTTCTTATTTATTGCAAATTCTTGCCAATTCTAATAAATTCTCGCTTTTACTAAAAACTAGTAAAGATACTATACGATACTAGTAAAGCATACCGTTATATATAAACTTTGTAAAAACTTTCATTCAGTTTTTACAAAAAGATAAATAAGTAAATGTCCACATATCCAGAAACGTAATGCAAACAAAAACAGACGTCGCAAGAAAATTTGACCTGGATTGGGTACAAAAATGCACCGCACAGGGAAATTGGATTGAATGGATTTTATATCAGACAGCCCAAATTCAGAGCGCAGCAGTTGAATGACCTCGACGCAAGATAAGTGGCGAGCGCCATTGCCACGTGTAGTCGGATGATATTCTATTTATACGTACACTGAGAGGATTGCGTGCCACTGATGAAATCTACGTGATATCTCTACAAATAGAAAAATGTAAAAGGACTGTAAACCCGGTATAATACTGGTATTAGGTTAGGATCCTACTCACATTTACGTAAGTAAATACGATGGAAGTGGATTGAAGTATTCGTAACTCGGAATATATGGAGTTATCCTGAGTTTAACAAGTTCGGGCGTAATCTGTAGTTGGGTGACCGATGGATACAATGCGTGTACTATTAAGGTTCTTCAACCCTGATCAGTTATCGTGAAATAGCATTCGATATAATATATCCAAAGGTTTCGGGATGTCAATGAATTTACGAATCTTTTTTAGGCATAAAACCAGTTGTTACTTAAACGAGGAGAGATACGTTTTCGAAATAATTGATTGAAATTCTTACTTTTCTATTGACATTAGGACAAATTGTACAGCCCTCAAAGTTGACTAGAAAAATAACGAAGTTTTTATTGAATGTACCAATTAAAGTAAAAAGTGATATAAAATACTGTGCTACTAGAATACGAACTCAAGGGATTACCACGTACATTATTAAAAAACATAATGTTATGTGTGTACAATGTGGACAAATAAAATATGAATTTTGTAAAGTTATACATATGTATAAATAAAACATGTGGTTGTCTCCTAGGAAATGTTTCTCATCTCCTAAGTTCTCTATCTAATATTCTTCAAGATGCGTGATAATGACTTAATAATCATGATAATCGGCACTGGGTCAGACACTTTAATATTAATTTTGAAACCACTTTAATATTAATTTTGCTTCTACTTCGTTTGGATTTCGTGCTTATTGTGATTAAGGAGTCAAATGTTAAGAACGTTTACCTTGAATACAGATTTCAGTTGTAAAATTTCATGGACACAATTAATCATAACCATCGTCAATCTTATTCAATCCAGTACTTTATTCATTTATTTCTCACTATATTTACCTCTTTTTCTTTATATTAGTTATCAATTCATATAGAACAACGACATGGTAAACCATCGAACAGTGATATTTGTGGGTATAGTACTCGTATGTATGAAAATGCATAGGTTTATTCACATAAAATTTTGTGGTCTAAATCAATAGTGTCGCTGCGATATTTTGATCGTACCTGCTGCACATCTGAACTGATATAGTTTATTCAACTCACAGCAAGTTTGGAGCTATTTGAACTGAGCCAATGTATTGAAACAAGATAGTGGATTAAATATATCTTTTTTATATAAATAGTTGCTTACCAAGCAGACGAGGCGTACAATGGTAAGTGTTTAAACAACAGAACTATCAAGGGAATCACAGATATGTATGTTCTTAGCCACGAAGAGAGACGATAGTACTCGCTCATAAGTTTTCAGGCGGTACACGGTGTTTTGGCTGACTTAACCAGGGCAGTGGTGGCTAGCCAGGTGGGCGTCACGGGAATATATGGTATCCGCCTTGTGTGTCACACATGCACAACATTATAGTGTCTCATAGGGGCCTCTAAGTGTTGGACCTGTGTTAACATGCAAGCCTTCCAAATACCAGGTCCACTTACATTTTGGACACGAGATGAGTTTACAATATCTTATACTAATATATAAAGCTGAAGAGTTTGTTTGATTGTTTGAACGGGCTAATCTCTGGAACTTCTGGACCGATTTTAAAAAATCTTTTAATGTAAGATAGTCCATTTATAGAGGAAGGCTATAGGCTATAGAACATTACGCTAAGATGAATAGGAAAGGAGCAGCGATAAAAAATATTGCGAAAACGGCAAAATTTTGAGCTATCCATGCGTGCGCTGAGTAAGCGGTGAAAGTTACTCAAAAATCATGTATTACAATATTGTTCCCCTATAAAAGATCTAAATAAAAGTCCGCGATACCATATGTGTAGCTTTTAAGGGTAACCCACTACAACAATTTTTATGGTTATTAAAATTGTTCTTAAATAAAAATTTATATGGCAAAACAAAGTTTGCTGGTTCATCTAATTATTAACAAAATCCTTACGCGAATTTTGACTCCTATGATACCCTGGTCTGCCTGTATGAGATTGGGCTTAGTATTTTGGGCCGCTCTAGGACGGTCAAAAGATCTATTTCAAATATAGACTTTGGGAAAATTCGCGATTGCAGTTTGTCTAATGAGCTAAGCCAATATACGATAATTTCTTTGTTCATCATAATGCAAATGGCACGCCTCAAATGTTGCGTAGACACTAGACGCATCCAATGTAGCGTAGTTGGCGTACTAATAATAGGAGTACCTTTGTTCTATAAATAAAATGATATATACGGTATTCTAATAGCATTAAGTACTTTAGATTATTGAGAAGTCGAGATGGAGTGTAGACATTTATCTATTTGTTACCGTTATAAAGGCATGTCAGATAGTTTAAATAACTGTATCTTTCACAAATTTGGCTGAATAATTGGCTTGTTATATATAACTGGTTCTTTGTTGTCGAGTGTTCTGCAACCGATTTAATGAAAAAGGAAAAAGGAATAAATATTAAGTGTAGCCCGTCATATTATAATCCTGAAAACTGCATTCAAATCGGATAAGCCGGTTCTGAGATTAGCGTCCACAAACATACAGACACACAGCTAACAAACAAAATTTAAAATACCTTGTATTGGGTTCTCTTGCATATACATATATAAAGGTGCACATTATGAATTTTTAAATATACATACATATATCCCATGTACAGAAGGCGATCAGCTACAGTTTTATTATATATATGTACAGATATAGAAGAAGATTATAAATGTCTGTAAAATAATGAGATTGAAAAGTAAGATTTATGTTTGCAGTTTTCGACACTCCATCCCTTTAGCTCCTTAATCTATGGAACAGGTTGATATAGACTTTTATAGATAATACATCTGTGCGACAAAGTGCGTTGGCATGATGGCTGTGTTGGCATCACTCTTGGCACTATGACGCCGGTCATTCGACGCTATACGACGCTCAAGTATCATGAATCTTGACTCTTAGAAGCGATAGGTACTGGCAACAAATTAAAGACATTGTACTCTGTTGGGCATACTGGAATATGATGGCATATGACAGGAGAGACACGTGTCTCTCAGACGTATCTCACGTCATATGTTATTAACGTGTACTTGTCGCGAATCACTACTGTGTATCCGGAGTAACTTTTTATAATTTGATTATTCGATATTTAACTGGCAAATAAGGCGTTCTGGCGTCAGGCTTCTTTTGTAAATAAAAAAGAATCGAGCAACTGCAATTAAAAGGGTTTATTACAGTATCAAGAATATACAACGTCGGTGCAGAATGCAGTTGTAATAACAGAATAGCAATATTGTACCCAGCTCTCAACTGTTGCAAGAGATAGTGGTCGCCCACATTTAGCACTGCGTTATGCGTAGCGGCCCACTTCTCTATTTCTGGTGTAATCCACCCGTTGGTCCAAAGTTTATGGGTAATAAAGGGTACAAGAGTAACAAATACTGAATAATTATTTCAGCAATTAAGGTTATAAATAGAATATAGAATATTTATGTATTTCATAATAATATTTAATAGTACGCAACGCGTATTATTTTGAGTATTAACATAATTACCATAAATAATTAATGATATTATATGAATTAGTTAGAATATTTATTACTAATAACGTCCCTTCCTATCGATTTTTTATAAAAATGGAAAATGAGCAGGAAATGATGATGGCTTATAAGGCTTCTCAAATCACACTACATCTAATGGTATAATATTCACTCATTTTTGCAGTGAAACGGTACGTCACTGTTAGGTCATTGACCCGACTTCTTTTTCATCACAAAAAAAATCTTTCT
Source organism: Carystus phorcus (assembly GCA_018248895.1). Taxonomy (NCBI): domain Eukaryota; kingdom Metazoa; phylum Arthropoda; class Insecta; order Lepidoptera; family Hesperiidae; genus Carystus; species Carystus phorcus. The sequence goes on from DWJN01002814.1 coordinate 13,885, forward strand.
CGTGGTTGACCCTGGCAAAGAGTGCATTAGAAGACTTCGCAAAGGTACGTTTGGAAACATTATCGAGGACTTTTCGCTCTATTTTCTCCCTGTATGTTCCCTCACCGAGGTAAGTATGTGAAAAATATCTACGCGAACTCTAAAGCTACTATATTATTATGGTCGGTAATTAGCAGAAACTAAAATATGAAACAGTTATATTCGTACGTGATTTAAACAAGGTAAATGAAAAGTGAATTGTGAAGAAAGAATTATGAATAATTTGTTTGAAGTGGTCTTAAAATTGATTGCTGCGTGGAAACGTCCAAAGGCTGATAGATGGGAAAACTGATTGGAGTTGAAATAATTTTAGTATACGACGAAAAAATTTTTTCTTTACGACTCATAAGAAATCATGAGTACAGCGAGTTAAATCTCGTCTTATTTATATTTCGTCGGATCCGAATTTGCGGAAAGTTGAATGTGCTGTATTTCTGATAATATGTTGAGGATGTTAAAATTATTAAATAACATCTCTAGATTTGTTTCACGGGCTGGGACCGACGGTTTTCAAAATGCTAAATGTTTGTTAGTACTTTGTAATAGCTACTTAATTTTGTAAGGCCCTTGCAACATAAATAAAATCTTAGCTAATACTAATAATGCCGTATCGAGCTCCGCAAAGGCTAGTGTTAGTATAATTATGTATATGTGCATTTATAGTTGTTGAAAAG
>DWJN01002815.1:0-14589 GCA_018248895.1 Carystus phorcus
CATCATTATTAGCAACTGCGCTGCAGTCATCAGTAACTATATCATTTTCATAGTTTATAATTTCGAAGGTTGAAAATTCCGACGGTTCAGCACGGAGTCTCTTTTTATTTATTTATTTATTTTGTTATACCAACAAAACAAACGCTGTGGCGAGGAAATACAAATTAAATGATTCGTGTTATTAACTAAACGTTACTTCAATTATAGGTACAAACTGCATTGAATTATAAGTACGCAACTTAAATTATGAGTATGTTAGTAATATTGCAATTTACATAAACATTATTGATACAATTACAGTGGAAAAATTAAGTTATTAAAAGAAAAGAGATCAATTAAAATAATTAAAATTACACTAACACAATCATCAAATTAAAATAATCAAAAATTACATTATCACGATACATTTTAAATCTCAATCTTAAAAATCTCTTAATTAGCAAAATTACAGTTGATCTTTATTTTAAAAATTTTTCGCACGTTAATTTTCCAATATATTTGCCTATAAATATGTTGGAATTATTGTATGTGACACAAATTTTACCTATTGTTTTACTTCTTGTCCTAAATATCAGCAAAATAGTAATAAGGACTGATAGTAAAAACTTGAACTTATTGATACTTTCTTATGTCCACTCGTAATAAACACATGATTGATCTGAGTACGTATAAACGTATAACACGGATGTTGAGACATTGGATATCTCAACTTGTGTATAGATGCGTAGGTAGATACTTGATAGTTTTACCCCATTGAAAGAAAACACATTAGTTTGTTTTTATCCCAACCATTACGTTATAACTTTATTTTAACTTTTTATGCTGAATATTTTACGTTCGTCCGCTATTACCGTGCATGAAAAACATTACAAATAAAGTGTTTTTCGAAGGTAATAACTCAATTGTTTACATTCCCTTCCATGGTTCACGTTCAACAGCGTTGCTTGCAATAGACGAAACGAAAACAATAAAAAATATAACGAAAATATGTCGTCTAATGAACACCTAATTTTCGAAGCTCTTCAAACTAAATAAAAAAAAATTATACGTTGCATCATGCAACTTTCATGTTATTCTAAAGTAGCTGACCCCAACAAACATTGTTTTTATCTTAGAACTAGGTATTTTGGAAACATAAATATGGTTATACCTACTGAGTTAACTTTGAAAGCTACACATATACTGTCGCGGACTTTTATTTAGAATTTTTAGAGGGGAACAATATTGTACTATGCGATTTTTGAGTGACTATCACCGTTTACTCAGCGCACGCAAGGAATACTCTTAATTTTGCCGTTATCGCAATATTTATTACTGCTGCTTCTCTCCTATTTATCTTAGCGTGGTGTTATATAGCCTACAGTCTTTCTCCATAAATGGACTACACTAAAAGAACTTTTCAAATCGGTTCAGTAGTACCTGAGATTAGCGCGTCCAAACAAACATAAATCAATCAAACAAACAAACTTCAGCTTTATATTATTAGTATGGATAAGGAAGTTAATGAATACAGTTAAAACGTTAAAATTCAAGAAAGAATTTGGTTCCAAAAGATCTTTTGGTTTTAATACAAAGAAATGACTGTAACTACTTCCGCGTGACCACGTGTGAACGTGTCTCCACTAAAATGAACTTGACGTCTGAAATGAAAACGTCATTTGTCCGACGATTAAAATAGCATGCTTTCTTCATTTCGATGAAGACTTCAGAAATCAAGTTTAGTGTTATTTGCGATGCGAAAAGATGTAATTATGATGAAAATGTAAGTCAAGGGCGGGCACCGGTGTTTAACAAAATAATATAGCACCTAATGTAAGGATTTATAAATAAATTCAGTTGAGTCTCGGACAGTTGTAGCGGCTGCCGCGTGCGGCTATGTGTGTATTCACGTGGAAATGAAGGTGATTTCTTTCGTTTTTTTTTTGTTTTATATCTATTTATGTTTAATCCATTGCATGAGAGTGTACACATCTTACCATGTTTACAAAGCTTTCGTTACCACTGTGGTTTGCAATTATCCAGTTTTTAAATACGCAATGATTTTAAAATTAGAATACACATTGAGTGAGAAAAAATAAACAATTTTGTAGATACGAGATGTAAATAACGGGATATCATAAAAGTATCAATATTTTACATAACAACGCTTCCGTTTCTAAACACTGTGAGCATGAAGTCGTGTGTAGATTTGTGGGTATAACTTATTCTGGTATTTACGGGCATTGCCCCTTGTAGAAGCAGTTTTGTGTTGGATAATATAAACGTTCTCATGTTATGCCAGTATCGTTTATCGGGTTTTAAACGAGTGATCTGTTTAATTCTATAACAGCTAGTATCAATGACGCATGCACTGTTTCCGAATAATAACTGCCTCGTGACAAATCTGGAGACATGACGTTACTCATATTTCAAGTCGCTACGACCATGGTACCTATGCTCCATCTATTAGCCACGATACTGGGTCGATAAATTTATTAGTTTTCCATAAATCTATGAATAAATCAATCAGCACAAACTAAAAACAAATAGTCTGTGCATATTTTTAATCAATACCCTGTGATAGGTGCTTTACTTTTAATTGATTTTGGTTGTTGAAATCGTATAAATCAACAGTTTCCTTGTCATTAAAATGCTCTAGGATATTGTTAGGATTCAAATGATTCGTGTACCTGTTTTGTTTCTTACTTATTATACTTACTGGTTCTAGGCGTGCCTACAATGACCATAACTCTATAGCAATATTCACTTGAATAACAATATCGAATAAAAGGACCTTAATTAAGAGAGAACAAGAAAAATATGTCTAAGTATCTATTCCAATTGTAACATAAGCAACACTGTTTAAAATGCACCTTAAATATACGACGCATCTTGAACGATATGATTAATGATATTTCCGCGTACAAAAGTCAAAAAGTACAAAAAATTTGTAAAACAAAATTCTCGTTTCAGAGCGGCGTCGACTCCCCGTGCAATTGTGACGAGTGCCAAAATGAACAACAAACGCGACCGACCACAAACATTCATCCATTAAAAGAATCAAATGCAAACGTGACGCGATCCCAAAACAATGGTCTCATGCAACCTAATACGGCGGACAATATTCAAGAACGCACTGTAGATGTTTTAGTTCACGACACATCAATACCGAACTTCTTTCAATCGGTAACAACACCGCCATATCACGTAGCTGGACCTCCACCGCCAGGCTTCGTGATCGCGCCGTACCAAACACCAAGATTTCACACCGGAGGAAATATAGAGGACTTACTGGGCGACGTCCAATCATGCCCGACCACTATCCAAACCACGTACATCCAACAAAACTCAGTATTCATGTGCAATATGAAGCGTATAATGCAAAAGCAATGCTGCTGTCAAAAGAACGATTCGCCTCCAAAGCCAGATAGTCCGCAAGAACAAACGCCGAAGTATTATGTAACAGAAAAGAACATAGAACTAACTTATGACTATCCACGAACGACCCCAATACCGAGTAGTCCGAGTCACAAGACTAGCAGCGAACTCCAGTCGACTACGACCGAAGTGGCGAGCACTGTCGTCTTCGTCGAAAGACGTATACCAGTCAAGCCGAGAAAGTTCGATTTCTTCTTCCGATCCCGATCGGCGCCAGTCGGAGACAACGAGGAACCGATATATGCGACAGTTAACAAACTACCCAAACGTCTTCGTCGCATGGAGCTCGCGAATCTCGAGAAAGAAGTAGCGTACAAATCCGGAGAACCAGATTCCTCGAGTCGAACAGAAGTTACTAAAACTGATTCAGAATCTCAAGTCCCGCCACCGGACGACGATACCAGTCGATCGGAGCGCGAGAAAACAGCACCGAGACGTCCCGATTCACCTAAAGCGAAGAAACGGAAAAGATTCTCCTTAACTTTCAAGAAACGAGAGAGAAAACGACGGGAGAAGAAGGAAGCTAAGAACGGAACGGCAAAGAATGGCGGGCCCGTGCATATCGAAGGTGATAATGAGAGGTTGATAGAAGGGGAATTACAGGAACCAAAGCACAAGCATTGCAACCGCCATCGACCGAGGAATACACTATCATCCGCGAGCTCAGGCCCGCGGTACAAGCGGGACAGCTACCAGGTACTATTATCACTTGTAGAAGTAGAAACATATTCTGAACTTATCACCAATTTCATGCTGAAGACCGGGGCAGTCACACGCGATCTTTCCGTACGATCAAACTGTCTCTTCCATTATGGCATTTCAATCGATTCATCCTGTTCATTATGTTGGTGTGTTATGTATATGTTATATATTATACTATTTTACTTAAAATATCTTTTATTAGACACGACTCACATCCTAACGTTGGCGTTTACGTCACTGTTTTATTATAGTTTTACGATGTTCATATTTTTGAAGATAATGGGCATGAAAGCGTGTGATTGCCCTAGAATTTGTTTCCGAGATAAATACCTCAGTTAGTCAGTATATATTTTAATACAAACTGTTAACCTTCTTATCAGATCCTGCTAGAATCTTGGCGTATACTTTTGATACTTTTATTAATATAATGCTCATTTCCATTGCACACGATCCTACATCTTAAAAACGTGAGTTTAGCATTAAATCATACAAATTAAGAGCTATAGATACAGAACTCTAATTCCATTTATCTTTCCAGGAGATGACGACATCCCATTCCGAACATGAAAGAACGAATAGCATGTGTTCGTCCGTCAATTCCCTGGCATCGGCGTGCACGCACAAGTCGAGGAAACTGTCAGCGGCGCCACAGGACGGCTCCATCCCCTGGTGTGGGTGTTGGGGGGCGGGTTGTGTGTGAATCTTGGAACTTATCAGTGAATAACCCAACTTTGAGACTTATGGAGGACTTATCGCCTTACCAAGCATATGCTTCAGTGTTGACGAACTGAGGTGAAGTGAACTTTAAATCCGCGATATTAATCTTCAAAAACTTAGGAGCTGATATACCCGTGTTAATGTTGTAGTTTGAAGCGAATTGTAAATAGTGAATTATTGAAGTGTATCAGGATCCTCCGGTACCGTCAAAAGTGAAAAATATTCAAAGGGATCGCGACTTACGAACTATTGTTTATAAACACTAAAATCGCATATCACATTGTAATAAAATTATAGGTAAAAGCTGAAATCAATGCTATAGGGTTTAAATTCGGTTAATTAAATACCCTTATTATGAAAATGACAGATAAATTAAAGTTCAAGGTATAAAATGTTCATGACAAAACATTACTTAAAAGAATAATACTGAAATACCTAGTACAAAGAAAACAAAAATAAAAAATAAGTAGGTACATATAAACGGCAGAAAAAAAGGTCGTTTATTTGATTGGCGAAAGTACGTTGTACACGATTGGAAACAATATGATAAGAAATATATCTCCAATGATATCAGTTACCTTTTCATTAACTTCGATATGTATATACCTACTCAAAAACATTGAATTTTGTATTGTTAAATTGCATGGGGACGATCAACTCGAAAGAATATTAGAAACCAACGCGTAATAAAAACGCAGTTTAGTTTCAATTGAATTAATTGAAAATTTTAATAGCTTCACACGTAATATTTCTTAGCTGCATCACTTTTGGCCGTCTTTATTCCTCGACCATAGATGGCAGTGACTTGTCAAACCTGGCACGTTTGTTGGCTAGATAAAAAATAATAGCATTTAGTTTCTAAATTTGAATGCAGTTTCTCATGGTATTCATATAAGACTATGCATGTTTACATGTTTGTAACGGCTCAATTTTGAGACACCGGTTGGCGTCTGCACTTAGTGTTTAAGTAGATCTAGTAGATGTAAATATCACAGAACACTTCCGTCAATTTTAAACTTCCTAATACTCACTTTGTAGTACTAAGTAGGTAACTAAGCAATTTAGTCAAACTGCAATCCTCATATTGTGAGATGGCTCCAAATTTTACTTTATTTACTCACAAACAGTCATAATAGGCTATTTGACAATATTTCTAAACTTATTTTGGATTATTTGGTAGTTGTCAAAGAATTAACAAAAAGTTATTTTAATTTTGATACAGTCTTAAAAAGTCGAATTACAAATTAATTATTTCAATAACCCGCCAAAACGTTACTATGAACAATATGGCGTCTTATTGCCTTCAGTGACGTCACTTGCATGTGAAATAGAAATCAAAATAGTAAACGAATAACGTATAAGAGAACATGTTTCGGAGCAAATGACGTCATCGTATGGACCGTTTTGTATCACGTGACCGACGTGAAAGTTTATTTTTAATTATGGAATTTGTTTAACCTAATAGTTATTTTCAAGTTATTTAACTACAGAATATTTGTAGAATTCATGATGTTTAGAGATAACTAAACAAATACTTTATTTTGTACTGTCAAATAACCTAATATTCGACTGTATATTATTGAAAGTTAAGAAAAAAATTTGTTCATATTTTTCAACTTTTGTTTTAATTGTTAATATACAAGAACATACTCTGTAGTCTGTACATGACACAACAGTTCACAACCAGTACTTTTTTCTTTGCCAATAAACTTTGTGTGCATTTATTTTCCTAAAGTCCACGGGCGAGAGTGACCACTCCTTTGTTAGTTACATAAAAAACCTATGTAATTAAATTAAAATATTTAGTTTTTCTCTCATCAATAACTAAGAAACTAAACAACGGTTGACACATAATTGGTTCTGAACAGTTTTGTCTTATCTTACTTATACAGATACATATATAGCAATTCAGGCTTTTCAAGAATTACATTAGAAGAATGAGAATGTTGTATTGTTTAACCAAAGTTGATACCAAATTAATAAAGAAATATTGTTATAGTCGAACCGACAAACACATTTTAAAAAATGTACTTGGGTTTTTACCCAACTACAATTATTGTACCCTTTGAGAACTTTATTTCAATTAATTATTGTGATGATATTATATTTTTTGTTGTATAAATATAATGTACAATTACATCACGGATTGGATGTATAAATTTAATAAATCTAAATATATATTGTAAAAACCTTTATTATATTTACTTTGCATAAGTACCTAATGCAATATGAGAATTTACCAACAAAATATTTGAAATAGGTACTTTATTCTAGCAATTTAACATTGGTGATGATAGGATATTTTTAAAATCAGAAACATGTACATATTAAACTGTCCAAAAATATAAGTTGCGCATACTATAAAGAGTATTTTTGTTTTATTTAATCGCTTTGTTATTCAATGTTTATAAAAATTCTATTCTGTTCTCTGAAAATAAAGGAAAATATTGCAAGTTGAACGGTTTCCAAAGGCAATTTGAAACAATTTTATTAAAATAATAATAAAAATTATCATTTTATTAAACGAACACTAATGCACGGTATTTTAAAAATCGTTATTTATAAAATTGAATTTCTAAACGTTAAAATGGTGCGACTGGGACTCGATCCGGGACCCTCGCCAAGTGATCTATAAATTCAGCACAGAAATTGTTCATAAGTGAACTTCAACATATAGATAACAATGATCATATTCAAACATCCTCATTAAATCCCAAACGATACATACATATATCAAGTTAAGCTTGTCTGCTAAAAGGAATTTAGTTTTTAGTAACAGGATAATATTAGCCAAATACGCTAGCTATAATTCAAAATAAACCTGCATTTGTCACCAAAGTCAGCAACAATTTTATCTTCACAAAGTAACCTTAACCTGGGATGAAGTCAGCATTCGTACACTCTGAGTACTCATAGCAAGATTCCTTGCCTTGGACATCTCTTCATATATCAAAGTTGCATCAATGCAATAGATTCCATAACTTAAATTGATTATAAAAATAGACCTTTAGGTTTTATCTTTTAATCTCTGCGCGTTTTGCTAATAACAGAAACGGATTACCTGATTTGAATGCGCTAATTTTAGTATGCAATATGCTAGACGAATAAAAGATATATCATTTATAGACTATTCTAAATGTTGTACCAGTGTAAAAGGATAGGTATCGGAGTAATAGCGACAACTAGTTAAATAAAATGACCATTGTTACATAGATGGTTATTTATTATAAAATATGACACATTCTTTGAACTGCGTTTTACAGTCAATTTAAACGCACATAGCAAAATTGATTAACCGACTGCGCTCGTGCCTGCTTCCACAAAGATCAAGGCGACATAGACATGTTACAATAAACCAGTTTTAAGTAAAATATATCTAAGCGTGTTTAATTACAGAGTTCACTTTCGAATAATTCGATGAATCACTCATTTTGATAAATCTTGGATACTAAATTATTGTGATCGAATTATTCTGAAACTGCAGTGAAACGATTGAACATAATAGGATATTTGAATAGAATATTATTCTGAACATTTAAACATGATCCAAAATGTTGATTCAAAGCATTGCAACATGTTTCAGAACATTGCAACATGATTCAGAACATTTGAGTATGATTCAAAACATTGCGACATGATTCAAAACATTGTAATACGCTCAGTTTTGGATATAATTCAGTACACTTCAGCATGATTCTAAACGTTTGAACATGATTCGAAACATTTTGATATTCAGTACACATGAGTAAAAATAGGTTAAAAGAGCAAATATAATCACAGATATATTTATGCTTCTAACTTTAAACCAGAGTTTTCTATAACCAATATTCGTACACTCTCCTGATTTACAATTGGAAATGTATGTAGTAAATAGACAAAATACACATTTAAAAAAAAGCTATGTTCGTATCTGAATGTCTAATAATTGATAAAATTATATGCGAGTATTTTAAAGCAATGATAACCAATTCACGTACTTATGTATACCCACGAAGACTCAAATTCAAGATCTGTTCGGAACCTTTTATACGTATTACAAAATTTTTGCTTATTACACTGAATCAAAATGAACGTGAATATATACAAAAATTTCTTTCTGGATGTCAGTGGTAATATATTGATTTAAACATTTGTTGATTTCCCGAAACAGACGAAATCTATATTATAAAGATACTTTGTACCTATGTCGTTTTAAGAAAAATGCATGCACGTATAAATTTGATTTGGCATAGTTCAAATTTTCATGGAAAAAAATACATTTTATGCATAATATGTATTAAGAATACATTGTTTACTTTCATAATGTCAATATGAAGTTACGCTTTTGTAAAGTAATTTACGATATATTTCAACTACATTTAGTATTGACTTATTTATTGTATATGCTCCACAGAGAAGTATAAAATCAAAGTTAACAAGTTGTGGTTAACGATTGCTTTGTTTTATGTTAAGTTACTTATCTTAAAATCGGAGAGATCAATTAATGAGCAGAATTATAACTGTATCTTTGCAATGTACCACTAAACAGGTCTATTGCAGTACGATCTCTTACAGACAGTATGGAATAAATTAGTTGTAAAAACTGACCGAAATAAAGCGAGCAAAAACATAAGGAATGAAATAATATTCTTATACAATTAAGAACAATAAGAAAAACGTTACATTTCCAACATAAATCATTATTTTGGGAAAGTGCAGAATATAACGATAAGTTAATAACAGTTAATGATAATAGTTGATAACGATAAATTAAAATGATAATAAAGTTATTAACTTATCGTCGTATAAATATGGAATTTTAACTTATAATTAGAACATGGGTGTCCACTAACCAATTCACAATTTATCGAAGTAAATGCATTCACAAATGAATGATAACTTTTATCATTCATCATAATACAGCAGGCACTGAGGCGACAGTCGGCGAAGCGTACATTGATTCTACTTTAGAACATTCGAGAACTACAGGAAAGAACTTTTTGGACGCAAACACAACACTTCGAAATACGATACACTTTAGGAATCACCAAAATCACCGTACGATTTCAAACTAAATGGCACATAGTTGAAACGAAGACAAGCTTATTGTGCTGTTGAAAGGAAGATTCAGGATAAACTAAGCAAATAAAACACCCTACATCGTACATCGCGTCTAACAAAATATAAAATGGCTTTTAAAAAACTCTTTCATAAAAAAATATCTCAATCAATAAATAAGTTACGAAAAATAAAAATTAAAATAATAAAAAAAATCAATGAATGTACAATATTTACACGTCGAATATTATTTATATAGAAAATTGCATTTTCGAATTTTGCCATTTGCAGGGGAAAGTATCGTATAAAACAATATTACAACACGCCTCGGTTCGGCGTCGTGAGATCTAGGAAGCGATAATCATAAAAGAAATAAACAATCCAAACTGAAATAGGCTCTATGTCTTTTTCGATTCAATAGTAAAATATAAAAAATTCCCTCGCATCACTCCCCTAATGGACACGACAGTGTGCGTTCGATCTGCGCACGCGGCACGCCCCTACTGCGTGCGCACACGCAAAATGAACGGATCACACAATGACAATTATTATATCGATAAAAAATTACGTAAATACACCTTAACTAGGCTTAATGGAGTCGTCTAAATATATTAATATTATACTTAAATATAGTTTCAAGATTCCACTTGTTCACGCACGGAACGTAAATACACAGAAATTGCATTTCGTAATATACGCCTTCGAAAGCAACGATTACACCGATCAAATATTATAATATTACAATATCGTTATTGCACGTCATTGAGTCGAAATAATTTTGTTAATTAAGCTTAAAACAAATAATAATTTTACCGTACTATCTATATTACGACATCATATATTTACTGGATGGAAATAGCATGCTATAAAACGTTTACAAATGCACAAAGTATAAAAAAATGTTTGAAAATATTTCGAATTGATCGTTCGTAATAGAAGAGAATCGTGTATTTTTTCATGTATGGGTTCTAGAAGTAATATTAGTATTTGTACTAAGACATTGCTTATTCCAAAAGGAGCGAGAGTCGCTTCTAGTAATACATTAATCAAACAGTGCATTCTTTGTAATAACAATGTTACCTAGTGTTACTTCAACACATATATATAGTGAGACGTATTCAGCAAGTCCAAACGAAATCACGGTGCCTTGTCAATCCGCAGTGGGGCAGCGTGGTGGATGCTCAGGGGTAACCAACTTAGAACTAAATCTACTTTTTTCTTTCAAAATTGGCTCATCTATTACATACATTTCGACGTTTTAAGTAAACCAGTTTTTTATTTTAATCTAGTTACACATCTGCTCCGTATTTTCTTTAAATATAAAGTATATTATTAGGTATTATTATGTATATTATTTTTTTTATTATTGCCTTGCCGCGATCAACTGGACCAATAGCCACGTTCGACCAATTGGGCCCATGGTCTATGACTTTCTCAGAATCTGGAATCATTCAACGAATGGTTATGGGAGGTTTCATTTACTAAATACGAATTTCACATAACTGTTTGGTTATCTATCGACGATTTTGCTTTCAAGAAAAAAAAACTCAATTAAAAATAAATTACGCACGATCAAATCGATATATTTACAAACGAACCGAACCAAAACCGGGTACCAAATCTATTACAAAAACCGTGTATCAATTTTAACGATACCATATATCTACTAACACCGATCTTACATCAACTATATGTATCTTACAATTGGTTCAAAGCCGTACTTATACATTTATATAAACGTCAACACGGGGACTTGTGAGTACAAATTCAACTTTGTTACCCGTGCCCTACGAGGCACGTCACGAGGGTCGAAGCCTTGGCATAGCTGATAAACAATTACGTACTAAAGCTAAATATCATATGGAAAGAAAAAAAAATATTCTACATCAGTCTATCGATAAACACTTAATATACAAATAGGCCAAACCCACACGAGGTTTACCCCGTTATATACTGAATAATTAAATTACAAATAAAAAAATATATTACGACAAATAGGAAGATGTGATGATTTTTATATTGTGATATATTTACTTGGACTAATAAAAAAATAATATAAAAAGCTGGTCTACGAAGAATCGTTAAAAAACGAGTCAGTCTCTAATTTTTTCTCGATCAATAACTGCGCGTGTACTCTAACTAACTTTAGTTAAACTGGTCCAGACGTAACCAGAATCTATGTATTTGGGTGAATATTTCCGTGTACAAAACATTATCGTGTGTACACTCGTAGCGGCCGTAGAATAGTAAAATTCTTAAAATGCACAAATAACTTACGTTTTAATTATTATTTGACATTAATTTGAAACGATTTTATCACAAAAAATACATCTACAAATCATTATGGATATTTTGTGTAAAATTTAATTCTCACAAAAAAAATGTTTGTTCCCTCTTTCATTCAATACGTGTAAGAAAGAGATGGCAGTTAAACCAATCGTACAGTACACGCGCATTTGAATTAACATGGCAAGTGACAAGTTAAATACGTTTGACGGCAATAAAAACACGACAAGAATTTGGTTAAAAGCAATAACAATAAACAAATTAATGCTCACATTATATTTATAACAAATATTTTTAAATTTCATTTTGAACTCCCAACTTAAGATTATTACGCAAATAAAGAAAAGTTAACAAAACCATTTAAATTACAGTTATAAATCAATTATTCTTCATTTAAAAATATTAAATTTGGAAATATTGAATTATGTATGTATACAAAATTTAATTCATGTTTCGCTTATATAATTTATTTATCGTTTATAATGCCAATACCGTTATTATTTTATTATGCGTGACGACAAAACCAATTAATTCATATAATAAATTAATAAAAAAATATTTTTGGATACTCCGAATACATTTTTTAAAACTTAAAAAATGCTTATATAGAATGTATTGAGCGGTATAAAAATGACTAAATCATAAAAAATAATAACAAATGTTTAAATTTCACTAAATAAATATGCAACTAGAAATAGCTCGTAAAATAAGCGACAAAAATTTAACTCTAGAAGCGCGGATGGCTCAGATATTTTCCTTCTCAAATGTTATTATGTTATATTGAAGTACCTAATTCTTTATGGCATACCATAATATAACATGGTTTTGCAGTGTATATAAGTAGATATTTTTTTATATATATAATGCAACAAACTAATATAGCCAAGGGATGTCTTTCGCCAGGCGATGACTTCCCTGGACAACGGCCGAGCTTCGACTGTTAATGTTCGGAACTTGTATTTGTAAATATGCAAGCATTATAAAAAACTTCGATAGCGTGATTCGGGTCTTGAATGACGTCATCATGTGACGTATTGGGACTGCCACATTATAAAAAATATATAGGTAAAAACGGAGCTATTCCAGTAGCAGCCTATGGTAATGAATAGAAGTTCAATATTGTTTCTTATAGACAGGTAAATATATCTTAGTAAGAATCATGTTAGTTTTATGTATAAAAACTTCAACGTACAATTTTTAAAGCACTCAATTAGCTGCTTGTGTCACATAATGAACTTTTTAAATTTAAGAATTAACAAGCATATGTATGTAAATTTTTCTTGTAGTGTAAAAGTAGAAAAGTGACAAAAAAAATAGGATATAAATTAGCTCTTATTAAAATACCAAGTCCCAAAAGTGACCCATCAGCATTTCTAGAGTTAAAAATAATCTATAAAAATAACATTATCCATATACACATAAGCCTTTACCATACATTCATATATGAAACGCGGAAAACATACAATACGAATATATCACTATTTTATCAATTATATTAATATATTATAAATATTTAATATTAATATTAACCTCACAATTAAATCAACTGAACGGAATGTGCTTCATATGTGGTGTTAACATACGGTTACATATTAAAAGTACGAATAATACTTACATTTATAATATCCATCGGAATTTCTCCACCGTTAAATAGTTTTGTGCACGAATCGACTTATACGTAACGGGATGCGATACAATTCGACTAACGACTACAGTTCAAAATACTGATTGGATTAGTCCACAGACGTTTTGGTACAGTCCAATTCACAGTCGAATACAAACCTTAATTTTAAACATTAGATTCAACCGAAAAGCGTTAAACATCAAAAAATGCAAGCATCGTATTTTTTTTTCTATTTACCATTCGCGATTTTTTTATACTAAGCACATTATGATATGACACGACTTGTAAAAATAAACGGATCGGGCGCGTGACGTCACCCGACCAACCTACCGAACAGCTCGCGATACAACACATATAACACACGTGCGACGTCCGCACGGCATTCTGTGACATACAGACACATATTACGATAACCGATAAAGCCTATAATCGCGTGCGCGGTCGCGCGGTGCGGTAACACTATGCTATATATAACGTAACGTATAAACCTCATTGGTACAATGTCCTTATCGCGCCGCGATACTCTCACTCGATGACGTCACCCCGCGGGCTGACGTCACACGTCGTCCATCACGAATGCAACATGCATTGTGGGCTCCTGGAAGGACAAAACTCCTTTTATTATCACAAAATTATGAAATTATCACAATTTACAAAGAAGCGCTCATAGTCCGGCGGCTCACGTCGATCCTATGCGATCGACAGAGTGAAGGAACTGCGGGCAGTCTTTCTTGAGCGTTTCCGTGCTTCGGAGGGCACGTTAATGTGATTCGGAGGGAACGTTAATTAACGAGCGTGACGCAAGA
>DWJN01002816.1:0-14588 GCA_018248895.1 Carystus phorcus
TCTGCAACCCAATTGACGTTTGACAATAGATTTGACAGTGAATTTCTTAATTTTTTCGTTGATCAGCCTTTCACAAAGTGGCCGTGAGAGACTTACCGCCGATTTCTGAAAGTCTTGTCAAAATATTGTTAAAATAACAGGCGTGTTAACTTACAAGCTCTGTTATGACTCGAATTGTATGACAATTCAAGTTTCTGAAACGTTGATTAGACGGAGTATTAAAGTAAATTCGGAGTAAAAATTGACAGCTCTGTTCAAATCAAATGACACAATTGACGTTTGACAAGCGATTTGATAGTTTATTATTTAATTTTTCGCTGATCAGCCTTTCAGAAACCGGCGGTAAGAAGAGGCTACGACGCCTCATAAGATGAAATGATAATTACTGAAATGATGTCCAAAAAGTACCACGATGTATTGTGAACAATGATGCATTTCGACCCTTTATTGATGCAACCACATTATGACGGATAACGGAATGTGATATTACATTAAGTATGGATGTTATTCTGCAACATAAAGAAAACATTATTTTCACATCAAATTGTGAACCTGAAATATTTTCCTTTACAGAAAATTTCATCTAAATTGGCCCAATTTAGGAAGAGCTCAGATACATACACGAATTATAGGTATAAAGATACTCGTAATGAAAACTCAATTTATCGATGCAGCATTCTAATAAAATTAGGCATTAACCTAGAATGGGAAGAAAAGAAATTTTATTATTACTTAACTTTATTAGAAAACAGAATATTCTAGTTGTTTATTTCTTTATAGTACATCTCGCGAGGGTGTAGTCGGTGGACGTTTCAATTTATAAAAACGCTTTAATTCTACAACTTGTGGAAATAACCCTTTGTGTACGTTCAGTTGTTTACTTTGTATTTAAAAAGTTGAAATCGTTCTTAATTATACAAATAACCGTAGGTACCGCTTCTAGGCGACTCGAGGCAAATGGATGGAAATAATATTTTTCCGTAAAATGAAAAAGAATTTGTGTCAGACCGCGTTCTTGTAAATAATTTTAATTCATTATACTTAGTATATGTTTTGTTATTGTGCTTGGAATTTATTTTTACGTTAGAAAATAAAAACAACTTATTTTCTTTGTATAATTATTTTTCTTTTTAAAAGCTTTTATTTACCTTGCAATGTACATATGTATATTATGTTTGTTGGGATGGAATCTTGCAACTTAATTTTGAAGCAGATATCTTAAACTGATTAAGCTGAAATTTTGTATACAAGTTTAGTTTGGACGACAATGCATGGTTAGTTATGTGATGTTATTCTAAATCCAAAAGAGCGGTAGACCTATAAGATGGCGGTTAAGTCATTTTTAATGCACTCCTACCGTATGGGTATCAAATGAAAGGTGAGTGTAACCTGTGGAATGTGACGTCACGTCGTAATGGATTATAGGCATTACGACGGACTAAGTTTCTTATGCTTGCTTACAATATGGATAAACTCCGTTTCTCCAGTCTATCCAACGATAGCTTAAAATAAAAAAAAATTAAAAGAAAAAACTTTTTTAAAAACAACCACCTACATACTCTAAAACATGATGTTATAACCCAACCCAATACAAGATTATATAGGTCGCTGATAACGTAATGCATTAAAACGTTTTCATTCACGTATAAAACTGTTCTCGATTTTAATGCATTTGCCGAGTTCAATCTTATTAAAAGAAGCCTTTTCATTAAGATACGAGTGTATATAACCTGTTAAGTCTTTCAAACGTTGATGTTTATATAACATTCATTTACTCTGTTCCTAATTTAAATAATATAATAGTTTAAAAAAAATAAAAAATCACGCTTTCATAAAGAAACCAAACCAAACCAAATTAACAAAAATCATATTTTGCAAATTAAAAAATGGAATAATTTTATCAAATTAGTGTATTGTCATCGGTCCTCAATAAATCTACAAAGTTTGAACGAAATCTGGCCGTTTAAAGTGGGTCAAAATCGCGCCCAAAAAAGTCGGTTACAAACATACAGGTGAAGCTAATAAAAAGCGTGTAAAAAGTATATGTGTATTCGTGTAATTACTCGTATAGATAATTATGACAAAACTATTTTTGTCTCGTGAAATTATGGTCTAACAAAACGAAATATCAGATAATATACCGACCGATATTGATACCGTCGAGGATTTTCCTCGTGAGAAGATCATATCCGTTTAAGGATTAGAATAGAATGGAAATAATGTTTAACTATTTTTATTAAAGGTGACCATGTCAACTTCGTTTCGCCTAACAGTCAATGAATTATTGACATAATTTATTTATTTGTTGACCGATTTAAATGAATAAAAAACAGTAATGTTAAGTAAAAACATAACAATATAACCCTGAAAACTATATTCATATCTGATAAGCCATTTCTGAGATTACAGACATTCAGACATGCGGACAAAATGAAAAAAACATTGTTTTGAGTTCTCTTGTATATAAAGGCCCCTATTATGAATATATAGATATATTTGCCATGATTTATAATATTTTATATTATTTTATTAATTACCAGATTGGAGTCACGCACAACCGTAATGCTGAAATTTGTATATTTTTCCGGGTTACAATATGTCTCAAAGTATGCAAGATTGAGCAACATGCAAGCGCAACTTTGGCGTTTATAATAATAATTAAGGCTAACCTATTTGCAGGTATTTATTGACATTGAATAAATAAGACTATAGCAATCATTTTTAGGATTGTCTAGTAGTCTTTACGATTGACGTCAAAATAATAATGACCCACTACTGAGCATGGGTCTCTCCTTGTCACCAAAAGAGGTCAGGAGTATACTTGATCACACAGCTCCAGTGCGGATTAGTGCATCAGTGGCTAATCCAAATGTCGATAGGTTTCTATGCCGTCCGAAACCCTCTGATATACCTTAACAACTGTTATCTATGACAACAGTTATGTTAACAACTGTTATGTATGATAACAATTATTAAGGTATATTAGGATTTAATGTGCCTTCTGAAGCACGAATACGTTCAAGGAATTTCTGCCACTAGCGATCGCCTATCCAGGTATTGACTGCGCCCGTAGTTGCTAAACCCGTTCGCTCGGCTTTGAGCACTTTATGATTTGCGCTTGTCTTTACAATCGTTACCCCTAATCTTAGAAACCGTATAAACAATTTGTTATTAATCATAATGAAACTTTCAGCGCTTTTTATGGATTCATTAGTTCACAAATAAAATACGTAGCATTATTACGTTGTAGGGTCCTCGAAGCAAAGCGAAAGTGAAAATGAGTTTCAGATAAATTACCTCTGTTCGGAATATGTGGATATTGTGTATTTAGGGCAAGACTAAAAAACAATCCCAAGTTTATCTTAATATATATAAAGTATGTACGTGTCATGATGTTTGTTTGCGATGGACTCCTACACTACTTAACCAATTTTAATCAAATTTTGTACACCATACCCAGTTTGACCCAACTTGAGAGATAAGATAGTTTACATCTCAATTTATAGTCACAATATTATTTTATTGCAAATTATTTGTTTAATATTTTACAAATAATTAGTTCCACAAGATTCTAACAGATGGCGATGTAAGGTAGTTAATTGACAAAATTGAGTACTTATGTAAACCCTAGTCACAGCAACGCGTGTCCGGCTTTGCTAGTGTTTTATAGATTTGGGCCTAATGACGTAAACTGGCACATTGTATCTGTTATTAGTGTCTTTCACAGATCAACTGTATCAATCGACATGAGCGTGGTATATTCGTTCATCTCAATAATTATATAAAAATGAGTTATGGACTCTGAAATTTTAGGAGTTCTAAATTTAATTAATACATTCCGACTTATTACAAAATAAGGTCTAAACCACGATTATCAAGTATAGGTTTATCTTTAATACTATACTTTAAGCCAAGGTTTATTTTAGTTTAGGTTTTTGTTTAGTCCATGGTCTAATAGAAGTTTAAAGCGGTAGTGTAGCTAGTCCACGTTTTGTAATAAGGCCGCAAGAGTTTAAATTAATACCAAGGTACCTATTACTATATTATATTACGTGTTCTAGTTTTTACCGGAGTTTCTATAAACTTTACAAAAATAAAGGGTGTAGTATATTATAGTTGTAGCGCTCACAGCCCAGCGGCTCGCGTCGAACCTATGCGATCGACAGAGTCAAGCAACTGCGGGCGCGATCGGTAGCTGAATGGGTGACCGCTAGTGGCAAACATTTCTTGAGCGTTTCCGTGCTTGGGAGGACACGTTAAGCCGTCGGTCCCGGCAGCTATGAACATAGCAGTCAGCAAGCCATGTCGGAGGCCTTCGGGCGGTTTAAAAACATCGACACTTGCGTTGGCCACTAACCCCTTACCAATCCGCATTCTAGCAGCGTGGTGGAGTATGCTCTAAAACTCCTCAGTATTGAGGAGTTGAGGATCCGTGCTAAGTAGTGGGCCATTAATGGGTTGAAGGCATATTATAGTTGGATTTGGTAATACGGTATATTATGTTGATGATATCGATGTGTTCTGTAAAACTATAGTTAGTATCTACATAGTTTTGTTATATTGCCAATATCTCTGGCAGTGCGCTCTAGGAATTTTATAGGTATTTTATTAAACCTTGTGTTATACTACAGGGGCTGTCCTAGGTATTCCTTGTTTTAATTAAATTTATTATTAATTAAATGTACTACTACGTTACTTAGTGATTATCTAGCATTAAACTGTGAAAGTATTTTTTTAATTAGTCCATTAGTGAAGTAACATAGTCAAAAGCATGGTTTCTATAAGGCTCGATAACTATGCGCTGTCGGCCCACTAACCTATTTGGTTGAATATAATTTAAATCAGTGAAGTCTTTTAAAGTAGGTACTTATGTACATATATTATAACGTATAAAGGACAATTTAATCTGAAATGTTCAGGGTAAATAACATAATATTTCGCATAAGGATTGATATGTAATTAGAGAAAATACATTCGCATATAAGTCAATATTTTTTATTCATGTTTTAGTGGTAAAAATGGATACAGTGACTGCTTTGGAAGATTAATGCCGATGTGAAATTTCCCTATATTTTTTTAATAATTTCTACATTTCTTTTGTATTTTATTTAGATATAAGTAGTAAAAGTATGCTTTCAAATTTTTTTAACGTAATCCATTAAAAATAAAATTCTTGACGACTTTATTTTTTTAAAACATTAAAATTTCCTCATTGTACAATAAATTACAAAATATATCCCGGTGTCATCCAGAGACGAAAGTGACAAATTTTATCACAGTCGGGCCGTGAAATGTGAGGCATAGAGTAGATTTATATTACTAAAGATTTTAATTTTAATATAACATTGATATAAAAATAATAATGTTAAAGATAAATCGTAATCTATTTAATTTGCCTATACGTTCCATATAGATATGTAATGAAGTATGGCACCGTTACGGAGAGTGCTAATGACGGTTTGAATGACAATAGATTAATTAGAGATTTATTACGGGACATTTTAGCGGCGCACCATGCAGTTGATGACGCGTCGCTTATCAGCGGTTATCACCTAGCGAGCCTCGAGTCTTTATAGCACTCAGTCGCGCGTCCTCGCTCGTTCTGAGTGGACTCGTTGCTCCACCTCGTTCCGATCGTTCCCGAACGCGACCCGATCGTATCCCGAACCTGTACGATCGGCTACGCCGCTACGTACACCCGCAACTTTTGTAAGTTACCTTTCCAAATTTACAACTTTTGGGTTCCCAATTCATTAATCGAATCATTGATCGTCGACTCGGATGCCTTTTCTAAATAACATATGGTTCAAACATTTTACTGTTTAATCTTCAGAGTACGTATCTAGTATAGACGGCGCGTGATTGTTATATTAGCGCATTTTCAAATCAAATTTTTCAGATTTTAAACCTGTTATGCGTCATATCGTGGAAAGATGTGAAGGTCACGCTATACTCATCCCAAAGTAAATTTGTTCTTGTAGTCTTAATGTATCAGGTAGGATTTATCGTTCTAATAAGATGATAATCTTTAAAGTGGATATGGCCAACTGAAGCAAACTGAATAATTTGAAGCCCGCTGGTCAAGTTCATTGGTAGGTTTAGTTAACGCTGAAGAGTGAAGAATATTTAGTTAGGTGCTGCTAGATATTTCTTCAATTTTAATTGAATTAGAACGATCAACGGATGATTAAATACAGTTGATGTTTGCATTAGAACGCGTGTTAATATACCTTTGTTGTGTTTGGTTAGTTTTGATACATTTATCGATTGTTATGTTATTATAGTGAAGAAACAAATGCATACAATAACGTAATATAACATATTTTATAGATTGCTCAATATTTTAGAGTATTGCAGTCCCATTTAAATCTGTATCATCATTGCTTGTTGTGTCAACTAAACGGAGAGCGTGTAACTACCTTGATTATAATGATGAATTGGAATTTCAATTGAATTGAATTTAGTCTAGATTAATTAACTACATAATCAGCCATCTAGTAGTATTGGAATTCTTAGATATTGTCTGTGATGCATAAATTCCTTGTATCCGTCGTTCTATTCGTTGAATAGTTATGAATGATACTTAGGAAAAACATCTTAATGTTTTATTGATTGATAAAATTTGTTCGATAGCTACTAAACGATTTATTCTATTGAATTATTTTTGTTAAGTGTTGATAT
This sequence comes from Carystus phorcus, assembly GCA_018248895.1. Taxonomy (NCBI): domain Eukaryota; kingdom Metazoa; phylum Arthropoda; class Insecta; order Lepidoptera; family Hesperiidae; genus Carystus; species Carystus phorcus. The sequence goes on from DWJN01002816.1 coordinate 6,682, forward strand.
TAAATGTTGTTAGACTCTATTGGAACGGCTTAGAATGTAGACCAATTCCATGCCGGTATACCAGGATGGCATAAAAGGTAGAAGTCGGCTAGCTTGGTATTAAGGCTTCATGTACAGATTAAGTCACCAATATTATTATTAAGTCATAATTATTACTGGTATCTCTTGGTATTTCTACGCGAAGCCCGCCTAACTAGCCCCCTTCTTGGATGAGACAGTTGCCTAACGATATAAGTAGAGGAACTGTCTTCTCTTTCTTCCTTGGTTAGTAAGGCCTTAATCATGGCTATGGTGATGTCCACGGGCGATGATGACCATTAGATGTTTCGTTTGCTCGTTTGTCGGATAGTTAGATAAAAGTAACTCGGAAATTAAATTCAATAAGTAAATAACCTAAAAATCTATTTTGCATAATTGAGGTTTTGTTTTCATTTACTTTTTGTTAAAATCACTGTGAATATTTGAATATTTTTCATAATAACAATATAATAATTGGGCATAATATGATTCATACTCCTGCAATGGGATTCATAGTGTTACATCGATAATAGAAATAAGACATTGTTAACATCCAGGACCTAAAAATCATTTATACTTCACATAGCTGTTTACTGTCTATACCTTCGAGATAATCAAATGCATCATTAAAAGTAAGTAATAAGTATTCTAACACAATTCATTATTTACTAGAGGTGCAATCTACTTTGACCTTTTTAAAATTGGTTCACATGCAATCTTTCCACTCTGTTCGATAATAATAGCGTATTTTGTACAAGGTTTTCTTTTGCATTTCATGAAATATTTCGTGAATTAAAAAAATCATTCAACAATGTACTGAGATGTCTGTTATTAATAAAATGTTTGGTGATTTATTGAATTGGCCAGTAAACGAGCAGACATGTCACTCAATGGTACACCGTCACCCATGAATCTATAAGTCAACAAGTAAATCTGAGGCTTATATAACGCTACTCACTCACACCCCCATCCTATGATTTCTTCTGTCATGAACAGCACACAAAGACATAAACACACTCAAACCGAGAACAGAAATTTAAACACATTCAAAATACCTCCTAATGTGTCATAGTATTCATTGTACCATACTAGTCGTCTAATTATTGATTATTCATATCTTTGCCAAAATTCATTACAACTCAAACACTTAGGTACACTTGCACAATACAAATAGACAGTTAATATCGTATAAATTATACGTAATATAAGATTTTATACAAGATAGTTTATAAAGAATATTTTGTCTTGAAAGACACTATTGCTATCTAACATTAATCTTTTACACAATACTTTTTGACGATATAAACGTATATTCTATTTATGGATTTCAGAGAATCGATCATCGTTATTCATTCTACCGATGAAGTCTCTGCAGTAGCATTTGCACGGTTATAATTGCCTTGATGGCACCGGATACAATTATAACACGTACCTACACAATGCATTGCAGTAGTGAGTCGGGTTAGTCTAGAAAGGGACTGGCGACGCTCTTATCTCAGCTTACTGAAACGCAAGAATTAGATACTGAAGCGCGATAAGGATGAAAGTCATTACGGACAAAAATTGCTATAACAGGGCATTGTAACCCAGTGAGGCGTTTTATGTACGAATACAAGTAGAGACAGATTTGTTACTAATGTCACAGTATTACTTATGTTATGGCATTAGCTATATCTGAGTATTAGTTTTATTACGGTATTAGATATGTTATTATAAATTTATATTTAGTCATAATAGATCATTTGTTTTATTATTTTGAAATTAAGTAAAGGGGCTCATAGCCCACTTAAAATAGTGACAAAAACCTATGCGTTGTCCGGTGTTTTAGACTATTTAACGTAAAGATTATATTTTACCGTAAACATCATAAAGTCTTGACCACCACATCACCACGCTGAAGCGCCGTTCGAAGGGTCCTGGGTTCGATTCCCAGTGAGGTAGAAATTATCACTATGACATGGAATCCTAGTGTGGGGCTATGATTGGGCTTATTTCTTTATATAGATATAGTACTAGCAGACCGGCACCCGGCCATGCGTTGCTGTAACTAAGGTTTACATACTCAATTAAGCCGACTAATTACCTTACACCGGCATTTGTTAGAATCTTATAAAAACAATCCTTTGTGAGATATTAAACAAATAATTTGCAATATGATAATATTGCTACAACAAATTGCGATGTTAGCTATGCTATCTTTCAAGTTGAATCAAACTGCACAGGATGTGCAAAATTTCATTAAAATCGGTTATGTAATTTAGGAATCCATCGCGGACGAACACTGTGATACGTAATTTATATATATTAAGATTAATACAGATACAAATAATTGATATAAAAGGAAAAATATTCTTTTATGATAATGTTTTATGTATGCTTGTGACGCAACAATCAAAATGGTTTTAAAAGATGTTTGTAATGGTTTGCCTGAAATACCTACGCGAGGATAGCGCGCTACCCAGTATTCCTAATGAATATGCAATATATTTCCCTCTATCCAGATTCACGCCATGTATAACGAAGTTACAAAAGTGCACTGAAAAAGTTCTTGTAACATCATTTATATTCACGGATACTGTTACCTACATAATCAGAATATTCCGGTGTCGTATTTACGTGAGATTGAATTAATTTACAAGCTGGATTTGTAATCTTTCTCTCCCTAAGAGTTGATAAGACATCATATTAAAGGAGTTGTGATTTTTTCGAATAGATGAACAGTTATAGAAATATAATTAAAGCCATATGATTAGTTTATTATTTAAATGTCGGATCCTTAGGCAGAGAAGGTTCTCCTTTAGCACAGGCTTCAGGGTGCTTAACAGGGTAGTAAGTAACACGGTAACACATAACATTATTATGAATAATAAACCATTTTTCCATTTTTATTTTCAGTTATATCCACCAGTAATTTATATAGGGAGTTATGTTAAATGAATTTGTCTTTGTAATCACTAGAATATGGGCTTCTAATCGGTATTTTACATCAAACGACTTATGCGTTTGGATATGATAATAAGCTTAGGTTTATTTTGAGCCATAGATCGACGTTGTAATATTGTCGGTGAATGTAAATGCCCTTTAACCGTTATGGTCCAGTTATAAACTTAGTTTTGTTTATTCATGGTAAGAAACAAACAGTAACACAAAGTAATATAAATCGTTATGTATATATTTTATTCCTTTTTCGCTTCGTGATTGGACCAAATTCGATGACTTTTTTTGTGTTTGGCTGCATGCACGAATATGTATGAAACATATGTATGTCACGTTCCGCTTCAGCTGAGTGTGTAGAAGCGAGAGCGCGGTTCGGATTGTGGCGTATATCTCTTTTCCACTATATAAGCCGATGTGTCCGATGAACATGTGAACTGTTTTGTCGTAGATAAATTTTATTGTTAATAGTACATTATGCCTTATAATGAATCTGTTTAATTTAAGAATAAAAATGAGTGCAAATAAAAGTAATTTATAAAAAAAAAAAAAAAATTCAATTAACTCCTTTTTTGTATTATACAAATAATGTAATTCAATTCTAGTCGTAAAAATATGCAGTTTTTCACCAACGTTTTCTTACAACATTATCACATAAAATTATCTTATGTAAACCGACTTTATGATAACTAGGTTTTAAAATTAAAATCACAATTTATCTTTGTAAGGAAATTAAACTTGGTATACGAAGACCATTAGAGTATAATGTATGTGAAAGGATAACGTTAGTTGAATCCGTTAGTTTTATAAACCTCATGTCTGTTTTGAACAGGAATGAAACCCTCTTCGTTTGACAAAGACAGTCACTACCAAATGTCATGCAAGGTTTTCCTACAATATATCACATAATTTTATTTCAGTACCAGTTTTTCCCGCGGTGTCGCTCGCCTTATATAGTTTAAAAACTGAAATATTGAAGATCATTGCATTTTTTTGATAAAAAGTATCCTATGTTCTTTTTAATACATCTAAGAATATGCTTACAAAGTTTTATGGGTTATCGATTGAGTAGTTTTGGGGTGAAAGCGTACCAAACAAATTTACATTCAAATTTATAATAATACTAGCTGTGTCCGCAACTTTATCCGCGTGGAATTTAACAAAACAGTTATTGTTTAGTTCACAGATTTTACGATAAGTAATAATTCTAAAAAAAAGTGGCTTTAAAATAAGGTTTGATGGGTCAGTAACTCAGTACGTATTATGTAGGATAAGAATGAAATAAGCCGCAAACTGTATAATGAAGTCGGGTAGAATATTGGACTAGAACATACTCGATAGTACAAATGTGGTTCAAAATGTAATTAGTTCCGTGACTTAATTACTTGGCTAACAATAATCGCGACTTCGGTTACATGAAGTAGCACTTCAGAGTCTATCTATACTCTAACCAGCCAACTTACTCAGAGATAAGACCTACTTTTTACTTTTGAAACTATCCGATCTACCAATTAGGTAAATACGTCTTGAAATTTTAACTAAGTTTAATGAAGTAGTTGAAGTTAGTCATATAGTAGTTTTGTAGATATTCATGAAGTAGATTTTATTTTAATAAAAGGTAAAATAAAAGATTGAGTTCTTAGTAAACTATGCAGTATGATTTTCAACAGATTTATTTTGCATATAAATATTATTCGCTATATACATATGTATATGGAAACGGATGTTTTTTTGTTTATTTGTCCTTTACGTACTCTGGAATGATAGGATAGAACATCGTCTTTAGAAATTTTATTAAAAATTATTTGAAAAAGATTTTGGCGCCAAAATTATATGGTCAGACACATGTCAAGGTTGATGAGTTACCCTGGATGAGTAGGCCTAGAACATACTTTACCACGCTGCTCCAGTTCGAATTGGTTGAGAGGTTAGTGACCAACCCAAGTAGAAGTCTTTATGCCGCTCGACGGTCTCCGACATGGCTTGACGACTGCTATCTGCAACATCTATCAACATCTATACACATTTATCTGTCGTAGACATTACTAACGAATAATAATATAGATCTTGGAAATATAGATTGTACGATAATTTTGTTGGAACGAGAACGCAAGTACTACGTAGAATTGAAAAACATTTGTTAGGTCTCTGTCATCGTGGAAACCTTATTGAAAATGTTGGAACATAGACAATTGATAGATATGACTTTGGTGGGGATTAGTTCAGTAGCTATCGCCCTGACAACGTCACCTCAATACGAACAAATAACCGGTAATATACAGTTAAAATACTAACCGCCAGTTTCTGAAAGGCTTGTCAAAATTTCGTTCATATAACACGCATATTAACGTGAAAGTTCTTTGAAGTCAATTCGAGTTTCTGAAACGTTGATTAGCGAATAATTTCTGAAAATTCATGCTTTCTGCAACCCAATTGACGTTTGACAATAGATTTGACAGCAAATTTCTTAATTTTTTCGTTGATCAGCCTTTCAGAAACCGGCCGTAAGAGATGTGCGACAGCAAGAATGTATCTGTATTTATTTACTAAAATATTACCGTGTTGCCAATCAAATACATGTTCGATAACATTTCAAGATTGAGAATTTGATAATGGTTTATTTATCAACGGATTATCGTTGTTCGAACATTACTTATCTGTTTATCAACACACGCGGCTTTTGTGTAAAGTATGTAAGAAATAAATAAAAAGAAAACCCTCGTAATTTAATTTTTTGTACCAGTGAGTTGCTGAGTGAGCCGACGTACTATTGATATAACTTTTTATACTATTAAATCATCAGCCGGGTATACTAAAGTGAAATAAAGAAGGCGATTTGACCACATTCACAGAAGACCGATAGGATATGTTCATATATGTCCGACCCTAGGTAGGTTCGAGTATCCGTATAAAAAGGAATAAATTATGAAGTGACTGTAGTGTTTGTATCTATTTAGTAGATACTTGACATTGTCTCACGTACACTGACAGAGGGGTAACTGTCAACTGGCAGGTAAGTAGAGGACTCGGGGCAGGTTGGTTGTAGTGATGAGCCAGTGATAGCGAAATGCAGCCCTAGGTGATCATCTGGCGAATAAAATTCGACATAGGACACTACAGTGACCATTTGGGAATAATTCTTCTATCGAGTATCGATAGTAAAATACAATAATATTTGTGCCTGCTACTCGCATATCTTTGGGTAAATTAAGTCAATCCGGATTAATCATTATTGGTATTACATCTTTCCAAAAAAATATGTTCTAACTACTCGGCATGACTTGCATATTTCCTTCGTTTGCTTTTACTGCATAATGCGTCTGCAGTCACTAAACTACGGCATCGCGAACATCGTATGACATAAGACAAACTTCAATGATCTTTATTTACGACGTGATTCAGCAAATAATAGGTTTGTTGCCGCTATAGCCGGTATCTCAAACGCATTTAACAACATATAGTTTTCCATAAGAGGTTAAATTATGCATCAATTAAGTTTGGCGCGACATAATAATGGCTTAATGTTATTTGCACATTCATCACAACGCATAACTATCTCGCTAATGGGTTGGAGTCTCCTTTCAAACTGACAGGGAGCATGTATAGTCTATTATCATGACAAAGTGTAATCAAACGGATTTCACATAAATACATTTTATAAAATCATGCTCTAAGGTCCCTTTTCATTCGATATCTATACTAATAATAAAAAGCTAAAGAGTCTGTTTCTTTGTTTGTTTGATTGATTGTTTGTTTGATTGATTGTTCGTTTGATCGATTGTTTTGTTTGATCGATTGTTTGTTTGATCGATTGTTTGAACGCGCTAATCTAAGGAACTACTAAACCGATTAAAAAAAATCTTTAAGTGTAAGATATTCTATTTATGGAGAAATGTTATGGGCTATATAACATCACGTTAAGATGAATAGGAGAGGAGCAGCAATAAAAAATATTGCGAAAACGGCAAATTTTAGAGTTTTCCTTGCCTGCGCTGAGTAAACAGTGAAAGTTACTCAAAAACATGTATTACAAAATTGTCCCCTCTAAAAGTTCTAAATAAAAGTCCGCGACAGCATGATATGCGGACGTATTATGTCTAGCTTGTAAGGTAAACCCACTATAACCATTTTTATGTTTATCAAAATAGTTCTATAATAATAATTTATATGGCAAAACAAAGTTTGCTGGGGTCAGCTAGTTTTCGTATAAGATACGGTCAAATCAACATTTAGTGCTTCATAGGTTTACACTTTTTTATCTATCGTACAAAACTATTCTCCTAAAAAGGAAAATGATTAAAAAGAAAATTACGAAAGTCGGTCGACGAATACATGAGAAACTGTTATCTCTTAGCCTATTTATTTATAGATCTCAACATAATACAGTGTTCTACACAAAACGTGATTTGAGTCAACATGACCCTGAAAACGTTACCAACTTGGCGTAATCCTGTTAGCGTTGACGTGCAGATGTCAGACTATCGAATGTGACAATCTGTGTAAAATAAAAATACATCGAGAAATAATATTGGACTGTACATACGGTGAGTCGAAAAGAAAATGTCGATACGATTGCTCATTCGATTCGTCGTTTTGCTTGTAGGCATAATATGGCATATAATATTAATGTTATCTACCCATATTATAACACTGTATCAGATAGTTTTCTATACAAGGATGATATTTCAAGAAAAACAATTATTATAGAACTATTTTTATTACAGTTAGTATTATAATTTTCAGAATTTTTCCTGTTAACCTTAGAATCGGCTTATATGAATTTGGATTCGGTTTTTTCTGGCGGACTATAGCAAAATCGAGGTAGTAGGTACAGTCGGCAGCAAATAGATAGGGACATCTAAGGCTGTCAAATAGTTCGATACAGCCAAAGTGGTCAAAAATATCGATACAACCATCTTGGTCAAATTATTGAGTGCACCCAGCCTATCCAAATA
>DWJN01002817.1:0-14586 GCA_018248895.1 Carystus phorcus
TTCGCTGTTTTATGCATGAATGATGGTGTTTTTTATTTTCTATAATATCGCTCCTATTTTTAAAATACTAAACAGTTTGCACCGCCAGACACCTTTATTGGATCGAAACACTTGGCGTTTTGAAATCGATTTTCTCGAAATTAGAATTTTGTGACATATCACCTTCATCTACTCATGTCTTCAATTATAGCAGCAGCATACCTCATAAAAGCTTCGAAATAAATTATTTTGGACTTTATTATTTTACTACCAAATAATAATTAGGATTTGTTAATATTTCTGAACAGTTTTTTAAAATGAGGACTACGACAAAGAAGTTAAAAATATAAATAAAATAATACAAGAATATAAACTTGTTTTATTTTTTGACAATAGCAGTTATACCCCATAAGTTTCATTTTTAACAGTTATGACAAGGACTGAAATGGATATATTCTGCAATTTATTCCATGACATACTATCTCATAAGTATTTAAATAGATTTTAGTATGTATTGTAAATAGGTTTTGTTTTATAGTATGTGTTTATAATACACATTAGTATTTGTCATTCAAGTAATGTTCAACATTGAAATTTATGTTGTGCTTATTCTATTTTTACACTTAAAGCACATAATGAGTTACCTAAGTAAACAATATGATATGGAACATAAAATTTACTACTACATATAAATGTAAAAAATATATGTATATTATGAAAATAATCTCAAAGTATTTAATCTATAATAAACAGGGCTTTTCTAAATATTTACAAACTTAAAAGATATGGTTTCCTGGATAGAGTATACAATGTGTGAAATCTTGAATAAAAACAGATAACCTTGATAATTAATGTACTTAAATGCAAGCAATTATTGAAGCACTCTTGTGGGGGGCTTGCATAACCAGCAGATTAAGTATACATTATATGTGTGCAATTCATATCATGTAGGAACATTTGTCTCGTTTTTGTGACATTTATCAACAATGCCCCGTTCCTATTGATTGTAGCGTTATGTTATATTGCCTATAACCTTACTGGACTATCCAACACATTTTTTTTTTTTTCAATTCAAACTCAATCCCTTAGATTAGTTTGTTCAAACAAATGCTATGCATGCCATTGTTTATGACGGTCTAGTCAAATCTTTAGTAACAAATTTGTTTGATGGATTACAAATATAACTGCCATTAATCAGTTTCAGACCTCGTCTAGACCGGAATGAACAATTCGGTAAAATACCATATTTCAATGGCCTGCCAGACTTTGGTGGGCCAAAACCATTTGGACCTAGAAACAACATGGCCAATAAAAATAATTACAGGCCTAATAATGGAATAAGAAATGACTTCAACCACAGAAATGATGGAAATCAGAATGATTTTGGTGGGCCCAAAGAGCATCGACCAAGGAACAACTTTAACAACAATCAAATGCATAAGAAGAATGATTATGATGGAGATAAGGCATCAGGTGGAAACATGCAGTTTTACAATAATAAGAATGATTTTGGTGGCCCAAAACAAAATTTCCAACCTAAAACTAATTTTGGGCCTAAAACCTATAACAATCAAAATGGGAATCAGCAAAACTTTGGACAAAAGAAGTTATATGTGCCCAATGCTGGCCAACAACCCACTGATTTTAATGGACGTAAACAACAAAGCATGAAAGCTAAACATCCAGGTGATAGCTTGATCAAGCCAAATTGGGATTTGTCCCAACTGGGCCCAATTCAAAAAGATTTTTATAAACCACATGCCAATGTTGAGGCTCGCTCAGAGGATGATGTTCAATTGTTCCGTACTACAAAAGAAATTACTGTAAGTGGCAATGATGTTCCACGCCCTAATCAAATTTTTGATGAAGGCAATTTCCCAGATCATATTTTGAATACCATCAAGGAACAAGGCTGGGATGAACCAACTGGTATACAAGCCCAAGGATGGCCGATTGCCTTATCAGGTCGCGATATGGTTGGAATTGCATCAACAGGATCTGGAAAAACACTTGCCTACATGCTGCCTGCTGCTGTCCACATTGTTCATCAGCCCCGCTTGCAGCGTGGAGAAGGACCAATTGCACTTATTCTTGCACCAACAAGAGAGTTGGCTCAACAAATTCAATCAGTTGCACAAGCATACAGTGCTCGTGGCTGTATTAGAAATACCTGTTTATTTGGTGGCTCTCCTAAAGGGCCACAAGCTCGTGACCTAGAGAGAGGTGTGGAGATTGTTATTGCTACCCCTGGGCGACTGATCGACTTTCTCGAGCGCGGTACAACAAATCTGAGACGTTGCACCTATTTGGTACTAGATGAAGCTGATAGAATGTTAGACATGGGCTTTGAACCACAGATTCGTAAAATCATTGAACAGATTCGCCCTGACCGTCAAGTATTGATGTGGTCGGCTACATGGCCAAAGGAAATACAAGCACTGGCTGAAGATTTCTTGAATGATTATGTTAAAGTAAACATTGGTTCCTTAAATCTGTCAGCTAACAATAACATCAAACAGATTGTTGAAGTCTGTGAGGAGCATGAGAAGGAAACCAAGTTGACTAATTTGTTGAAGGAGATTTCCTCCGAAAAAGACAACAAAGTAATTGTATTTGTAGAGACCAAAAAGAAGGTAAATAGCATGTTTGTTGACACTATTAACACATAAAATTAAACAATTTCCACAATGTTCAATAATATATTTTTAAAACAATTATTTTAGGTGGATGATATTGCTCGGGCTGTTCGCCGTAATGGGCATAAGGCTCTTGCTATCCATGGTGATAAGTCTCAGCCTGAGAGGGATGCTGTTCTCAGCGAATTCCGCAATGGATCTACAACTATCCTTATTGCTACTGACGTAGCTGCACGTGGTTTGGATGTCGAAGATGTGAAGTTTGTTGTCAACTTTGACTACCCCAATTCCTCTGAAGACTACATCCACAGAATTGGTAACAAACATAAGATTTTATTTAACTTGCCATATATTGGCCTTATATTTACTGCTAACATTATGACTTTCTAACCCAATACACATTTATAAAAATTGATGAATAATATTACAAACCTTTAAGGTGATACTTGACTTTACCACGAAATTGTGCTAAAGTAAACCCGGCTTTAAATAATTTTACAATATAAATGTAGTTTAATACAAAGAAATGATAATTAATATGAGCTTTTTGCCTAATTAATGCAGGTCGCACGGGCCGTTGCCAGCAATCTGGAACCGCATACACTTATTTCACCAGTGGCGATGCTCGTCAAGCACGGGCGCTGGTTGCCGTATTGCGTGAGACGGGCCAGACTCTTCCAACCAAACTGAACGACATGGCACGAAACAACAATAGCAACACCGGTAATTTAATTTGAGTTTGCAGAAACCATTATTTTTTTACTGGACATAATAAAATTTATAACAAACACTAATACTTTATTTTTACCACAGGACGCAATCGTTGGCAACAACGCAAAGATAACAACAGCGGATCCAGTTCGCCACGCCAGCAGAATAATAATACGTGGAACAACAAGATGGCTACAACTACCAACGAAACTGTCAACCAAAATGGTTTCCAGAATCGCAATGTAAATCAACAAGCACCCCGATTCTCTAATCAGGCCAACCAAAATACTCAGGGTTATAGACAAAATAACTATCAGAAGCAACTCCCATTCCCGAGTCCAAACATGTTCGAATCCATGGGTACTTATCAAGGTGGATACAATCAGGGATACCAGAATGCTTACAATAATCAAAATGGATATGGGCAACGGCCTTACAATAGTAAGATTTTCCATATTTTGAATAATTATTGTTTAATTTTTATTATAATTACTTATGTTGGTAATGTTGGATTGTAAATTTTAGATACGCGCAATGGCGGGCAGCAATACCGTAACAATAACAATAATGGAAATAAATCTGCTGGTTCTGGATCTTCATCTTATGGATCACCGCCTCCTCACTTTGCTACTCCTCCTCATTACCCACAAATGCATCCGCATCATCAGGATATGCTTGGTAAGTACATTTATTTTTGTTTGCTTCATGTATGAAGTATTTCATTTTACATTTTAAAATATTCTTATTTTACCTTTCTATCCATTGCGTAATTGAATCTTATGTAAATTAGTAGACCTGGTGAACTTTGCATCACCGTGGAACTTTTATCCGGTTTTTGTAACATTCCTTATCAATGCTCAACACCTATTGGTCTTGTATTGTATAAATTATAGCCTACTTCTGTCACTGTTCTATCCAACACAAAAAAAATTCACTTCAAATCTGTTTGAATGAAATTCCCGAGATTAGTATGTTCAACCAAACACACAAAACTGTTTAGCTTTATAATATTAGTATATATTATATTATTAAAATTATCACGATTCGGAGTTAGTAATTTTCCGTTTAAAATGTAGGTGGTAAATTCTACGGCGGTGGTGTCGGCGGCGGTGGGCCGTGCGGTTACCAAGCTGCCGTGGGCGCCGGCGTGCCGTACCCGCACCTCCCGCCCGGCCCGCTTCTCTACGCCGCTCCCGTGCAGCAGTAAATGATATTAATTTATTATGCATAACCGTAACGCCGCAGTAGACTCGACAGAAGCACTATGTTTTCTATGCCTTTTTTTTATTAATTACTTCCGCTCGCTCAGTGCACCCTACTGTGTTGATTGTTGTTGTTGTTGATGATGCTCGGTAGCTAAATTGAAATTAATAAATTATCAATAATTTTTGTGGTTTCGTAAAATAATATTTCAATTGAATAAAGAGTGTTATGTCGTAATTAAAATATCAGTAAAGTCTACTTAACCATGAAGCTTCACAGGTGATACTAAATTATATTACCGAGATTTTTCTGTTTATGAATATGAAGTGTAGTTTCCCTCTGGTCTACTGTGGTTAGCCCCTGCTCATATTACTTAAATTGGTGTTTCTCTTGTTGTAATTAAACTATCTCGATGTTTAAAATATACAATTTGATGTTGTATTTTAGTCTTAAAAGTTATCTACGGTATAAATGTGTATTTCCTAATAGGCAGGGCGCATAAACGGTTCCCAATTTTTAGTTTACTAATTTAGATTATTATTTTCTAGATCTGAGTGAAAACTTAAATTTCATATTTTAAAGATACCTTATATATGTGGTTTTACTATAACTATTGTTTGTAGTATTAAATGTGAAAAATATTGAATATTCAGAGACATGTTGCACTAGATGTGGATCTAAATGTTTGCAGATTCTCTTTCAGATCAATTGAAAATTATTATATTGTAATAAGTGTGTTAGTTTTAAAGATGAATACATTAACTGTTGACTATTGATGCAAACTAGTATTGTGATAAAAGGGGAAGGGATTTTTACCCAAACAATACCCATATTACATTATTTTTACCATTCTTCATATAAGCATTTCACAAAAATTAAAATTTTTGGAAATCATTTTGGACATAAAATTTGTAGATGGATGCAAAATTGTAATTATATTGTGTTAAATACTACGCCATGTCAACAGATAATGTATGATTTAATATACTTGGTGGAGATTAATAGATCTACTGGTCAATTCCACCATTTAGATTTTAATCACTATATTTGTTAGAGTAGTTGGTGTGGGTACCCTCTTGTGTAATCCTGGGTGCCTTTCGTTTTTTAAATTGTCTGTATGATGTACGAAATGCACTAAACATATAGAAGATAAAAAAAATATGGGAGGATTTACACACCAGAAAGATAATCTGACGTATTTTGTATAAATTGTTTCCAAGGTGTTACAAAATGATCGTAACAAATGGGAATGTGAGGGACAACTTAGTATTAGTAAATTATAATGCTTTTGATATACTTCCGAAACAACAAATCTGTATTGCCAGATAAAATTGTGAATATTTTTCTTATTTATAGTGATGTCAATGGCATTTAAAGTCACTGATTTCAAGATTATTTTTTAAACAAAGATTAGATCTAAAACTTGAATATTTATGCCTAAGATTTTTAGTCTACGTCAATTCGACATAGGCAACGGCTGGGCTTCGAATGCTAATAATAAAAAATGATTCTACCGTTCTAAAACATGTAGGAGGAATGTAAATACGTGCATTTAACTTAAGGTGATTAGTATTTTGATCGTTACGAATTTGAACAACGGTTACTTTCTTTTCTAGCAAAATAAGTGATTTCTTCATATTTGTTTTTGATTATTTTTATATTATGTAATTCACGTAATTCGTCTAGTTAATTACTGAGTTTCTTTGTACGTAAAGGGGTTCTAAGGGCTGACTGGATAGGGACGTCGTATGGTACAAAATATACAGAAGCAGTTATTATGTATTTTTTAGAAGCCCATTACTGTCCAAAGAGAAAAAATCTGTGATATTTCATTACTATAACCTGTCGTTGCGTTGGTCAATTGTTATTACATAAGAACACATCCTGCATTTGGGTAGTGTTTTACTAGACAAAAATATATTTTTTGACTATTTGAGCGGATTTCATGAATGTTTGTGACTACAAAGCTTGCAAGTCGTTCACAGATATAATATTACGATATGATAGGTGTAAGATTTAATATTTTATTGTTATTCAATTTTAGTTTTCAGTTAACCGCAAGGTGACGAAATTGTACCAGTTCAGAGGGACGTAAATGTTATTATCTATAAATCCCGTTATTACATAATTATATCACGATAACGACACAGACGGGTCTAACCAGATATAAATAAGGGGTGAACAACGGGTTTGTGAGTCTCGTGTTTGGAAAGTGATTATGATACGAGATTTGCTGTTATTCGTGTACATTATAAGAGAAAGAGACTGCAATGAAAGAAAGAATGTGTAAATGAGCATTACGTTTCATCTCAAAGATGATTTCCTCAACACTAGCCTGTCCCAGTCATTAGTTTTGTTTAATTATTTATACGAAGTATAATGAATAGGTGGCGAGGCGTTAGGGTCGATCAGGCTAGTTAGATACGCGTATGTACTGGATCAGCAATAGTGACAATGTCGAGTATGGTCGCGATTGCAGGTAGCTCCTGTATTATGTACAAAGTACTGCACCCACCTCTACTAAACAACTGTGATAATAACACTAAGTAGCGTAGCAGGCGATTTATATACTAGTTACGTCCAAGAGAAGGGATGACATCATATCTGACATATTGTATTGTGATAATAAGTATCAAGGCGTGCACTCCGTTTTTGCGCGTGTTGATGTAATGTTTTCTCTAAACAAGACTGATTATGATTATTTCTTAATTGAATACATATTTTATACATGTTCCACTTTGACTGAATGAATTAAGATGTCGTTTTGTATTTATATTGGTAGTCTTCTTGTGCGGTGTGTTTTCTCCAAAATTTATTATTCACTATGTTGGATATGAGTCAAAACGCCTTTCCATGCGGTCACCGAATTGACAAATTCAATTTTATATAAGTTGATTCTATTTTCCTTTATTGTGATGGAAAATGTTGTTGACAAATTAAGTGGCAGCGACAGTATGAACATACTAACGTTATTAAAGTATTTTATTATTTGTTGTTTATTACAAAATTTTATTTATTCAGCCGGATTATCTCATAGGCAGTAGTAGTTTCATGCTTTACTATATACTATTTAAGAATTTACTTTGAAAAAATTGTGAGCTTGTGAAAAATATACATAGATTTTTAAGTATGTGGCAATGCAGATCTTCATAAATATCGATTCTATTAACAAAGTACATAGTTCATATTTATTCAACTTGTAAAGTAAATGGAGGAAGAGAAGCTCCATATAAACTGTCCCAAAGGGAAGTCTTCTGAATGTTTATAAGAAGTGCATTTCTTCTATGTAATACAGTATTAAATTCCGATTAATAAATTGATGTATAATTAATTCTGACGTTTTTCTTACCACCCATAATGACTTATTTTTCATTACGTGTTCCAAAATTCAAAATACGAAGGTGTTTTTCCGAGAGACATTAAATTAAGCGCGTCATTTTTTTATTGTACTCCAGTTTCGGAAAGTAGCTTAAAATCGAGGGGAAGAAATGGCGAAAGAAATTCCTGAGCACACTTAGGCCAAAAAATAAAGGTTACAAAGTACATCTTAACCTACGTGGAACAAGATGTGGTACGACTATGTTCCAGTCTGTAATGATATATATATATTTCTCTGTATTACAGTTGTCTTTAGTTAGAAACTGTACTTTTACTTTTAACGCAATACAGCATTGTAGTAAGAAAATATTGTTTATCTGTTTTTGTTATCGAAATAGATTGTCATTAATAATTCATTATAATTTCATTATTATGGCTCAATATAAATTTTCATAGTATTTTGTATTTTTCTCGCAAAGTTAATATTCACAGTAAAGTTTAAAAAAAGTGAAAGGGAAGCTGACGTTGCGTGACTTTTCTAGACGATGCGGCCTTCCTGTAAGTGGAAACGCCCCACGGTTTAAAAGAGAAATAAAATCAAGGCACTACCTACTGACCCAAGCGCAGTAGAGATGATAACCGTTTGAAATCGACCACAGACTAAATAAGGATATCTAGGTATACGTATTTTCGACCGTAAGATTATTCTGCCACTCCCTTTTCGGGTCCACTGCATGCGCGAGGAGACTTAATTAGGGCACCGCGATGCTCCTCAACCGAGCGACAGCTGGAAGTTTGGCTCATGTACGCCATCTATCTTTCCTTTGAGGTGACTTCTAGATAGCTATACCACAAGTATCTTTTTAAATTACTCTCATCTTTAACTACAAGCTAGAATAGATGAAAAACTTCCGTAGTGATCATTCGTAAGGCGAGATGGCGTTATTTAGTTTCGCTATTGACACTAGATGGCTGCACTGTATATATTTTTGTACAACTGTAGGAAAATTTAATGTCTAAACATTATATGATTCAAATTATAATAGATTTTATAAAATAATGGTAATTAAAATATTCAGAAACAATTTATCTATTTTGTAATTGTTTTTCGTATACCGCTTTCTGATGAGTTACAAAATTTCGCAAATAAATTTTCGGGGCTGGCAACACTGCTTAGTCCAAAAATTAGAAATTTTTCAGTGGCGCGAATTAATATGGTTCAAGTAAGTAATACAACTAATATTTTAGAAAAAATAATTGCTGCTTCTGCTTCTGGTCACTGACGGTGAAAGTGTTTTTGGTATGGAACACACGTAATGCCTGCCGTACACGTCACAGTATACTTGCACAAGTCCAGACTTGCGCACAAGTATCAGTACCTATTGTCCTAGGTGTGTCCTAAGTACTTACACTTATGTACGTTGTTTTCGCGCCAAAATGAACGAGACTACAGACAGGCATATAGTCCGCAATATTATAGAAGAATTTATAAATATTTATAGAATGAGCCATGTCTTTGGCAAATAAAAAATAAAGACTACCATCACAGGTAAATAGGTAATTATAATTTTAGTACACAAGAGCCAGTGTTTCCTCACTCTGATTGAGATTATATTCATGGATAAAATTATTTTGCCAAGGTACACTTCCCTCAATCATCCAACTTTTGTTGGATTATATACCAGAGCTTCTTCGAAGTAAAGATTCTATGTTGGAATTAATTAAATTTAAACCTGGAGCAATAATTCCATCTTCTCTGTTTTGGTGGTCGAAAAATTCTGCGGAATTATAGAAGTTAGAACTGACAATAAAAAGTTTAATTCTTTCTATTCTCTATACTTTTAAGTTCTATATTAATTTGAGTTTTATACATATATTCTAAATTTAGAAGACATAATCCCAAAAGCATTCTCAACAATGCGTCTAGCTCTAGAAACTCGATAGTTGTATATTTTTTCCCCGAGAATTGAAATCTCCCTGTCAGAATGGCTTGATGATGCCATATCATGTGTGAAACTAAAGAATGATTAATTAATGTTATTATTTCAGGAAACCGACACAATACATTCACAAGATAAACATGGCAACTCTTCGGAAACTGACTCTATCTCTGAAAAAACATCAAGGCGTGTTAGACCTCCCAAAAGAAAAACTACAGATTTGATAGATTTGTCTCATGAAGTATTGCATTCCGTAAACGAACATTTCAAACGGTCTACGTTAAAGGACGACCGAATTGATATATTTGGCAGAAATGTCGCAGTTAAATTGCGCTAATTACCTAAACAGCAAAGACTTATTGCTGAAAAAATTATAAATGATACACTTTTTCAAGCAGAAATGGGTACTTTGACACTGCCACATGAATATTATCAACATCAAGACTTTATATACTCAACTCCTACTGCTAGTCTTCCACCACATTACACGCAATAACGCTATACATTCATGCAACTTCAACATATTATGAACCCCAACAGTTTATTCATTTAGAATCATCTTCACCTCCTTCCACTCCGGTACCAGATAGTCATAAATAATATGAAGATACTTCTTAATTGCATTATAACTTGGTTTAGAACCAGAACCTTCATTTGAATATACTACAGCGCAATTATCTATTCCAGAACAATCTGTCAGGACATATGAATAAAGAAGCAAATTAATGAACTAACTTAAGTTTGACATCATTGATATATATGATTTGTTAAGTTCATTAATGTTACAGTACTGTAACATGTGCAACAAAGGATTAACTATGGTATTTGCAAGCACTACTCTGGGCTAGGGACTAAGAAAAAACTGGATTATCAATGGAATGACTTTGGAAAAAAATGTAATTTGATGCGATTATAAAAGTAATCATGATATTTTTATCTTTATTTTAGATGCTTTACTACATCTGATAGTGGAGAGAAAAATGTGAACATAATATGATCGTGAAGACTCAAATGTTTGACTTTCAGGTTTATTCAATTTGAAATAGTTTCCCTATTCCTACCCCCTACCCCTAAGAAAGATCCAGTAAATTTTATATCTAACTATACCTGCTTTATGGCTGGAGTATAAGCATTCGTAAATATCCCATTTAATAAATGGAGAAAGTAGTTTAGTACGGACCCCTTATATTTTATGTTCTAAAGTCTCATAGAAGTATTGTCTTGAGTAATAATCCACGCCATTAAAATATCCCCCAGTACTTTGTGCAGTGAAAATGTAAGGTTAAAATTGAAGGATCGAATTTATTTTGATAAAATAAGTCCCACGAGAGGTTTAAATGAAATCGAATTTGAGCTGAATATTTATAAAGAATGTATGTTTAGCTATGCGGATGCAGATAAATGAAAAACAGTAAGTAAAAATCAACTTCAATTTATTTCAATTTCTTATACTGTTATGTAATGTTACGGAATTTACGCAATACAAATTGTTTTAAAATATAATTACAATAGTTAACAGTTATTAAATTTTAAATGCAGATTTATTAGTAACAATGTCATGGTTAAGTCCAATTTACATAAACAGTTATTGCGTCTCGTATGCAGTCCAAACATATTTATCTACCAAAAGTACACAAGTCCTCAAAATAGTGAAGATGAAATCCTATTAGCCTATAATTTTACTACACGGGTCAATACGGATTAAATCGCATTATAGCGCCACTACAATCGTTCCTCTGGGCAAGTTTTAGGCATTTAACTAGATCATTAACCTAAAGGAAATACGCGATAACCATTTGAACACAAATAATAGTCTTACGTAGAGGATTAAGGGAAATAAATACAATACCGCGATAACTATCTGAACACAAGTAGATATAGTCTTACGTAGAAGCCATGACATTGAATTTTACCGATAACATCATCTTCTGTTACATATTAACACAAACAACAAACACAAATATATAATCAAACCAATTTAGAGGAATCATCGAATTATATCATTATCGAAGCATAATAATAATAATTGTATAGGGTCACCTTTGGTGGAATTATCCGTATACTTTTACTAAGTTAGGATTACATAGTGCATAGCACTGAGGCCTTTAACACTATGGTTGTCGTGAGGAGTGCATGGATCTTGTCCACTGCCGTGGAGCCGTCTCACGCACGGCCACTTGCGTTTCGACGAGCGCTGCCTCTTCAACAATCAACAACTTAACGCTAATAATATATTACGTTGCCTCGGATTTGCGCAACGCAGAACACGCAAGCGACACTCATAATATTCTAACGATACAACTGTACAGCAGTCACATTCCGTTGGCAAAATTAAATTAAAATAAATAATATTAATTTAGATTTAGCTACAATTTGCCTAGTTACCAACTGGAATGGGCTTCGTGAACACGCGGGTGGCGAATAACGAGTCCGTTTTTACTAGAGGTCCGTATATATAATGAGTGAAAACGGCTCATGATACGCATTAAATTACATCTAAACGATTGCAATAATTTACGACAAATATTTACACATCACCGCCGCAATCCACATTTAAATAAGTAACTTAAAATAAGAATAATTTAAGATAATAGGGACATACTAATAGGAATCAGTCATTCAGTAATCGTCACTGATTGCTCAGGGCACCGATGCCGTCGTCTCGTAGAACAACCTCTGTAGCCTCTCGTTCGGAGCGCTGCACGGTTCGCTGCACGGTGCCAAACTCAAAGGATGATGCCGATTTACATCAGAACACGAACCTCTTCATCGTCAAAACCATTTCCGGATGATAATCGTGCTTGAAATGAAGGCTGGTTATATCCTAGAAGTGCACTCGGCGTGCGGAGAGCGGGGGAGGCGGGCGCGACACGAGGTGGCTCCTCTCGCCACCGATTAAGTCGTGTCTCGTCCGTACGTTCCGATGCGAACCTCGTTGATCGCGTTCTTCCATTCTAGAGCGTACGCGTCTGGGTCCTCCAAGAAGTACGTGCGGTTAGGCTGAAAAAAAAAGGTTTTCGTTAATATTTTAAACCACAATACAACCAAAAAGTTTTAATATTGGTTTATACGCAAATATATGCATCTTCAAGGATTGCGAGACTTACCGTGAGGACATTGAATAATCTGAATGACTTTGCCTCAACGCGCAGCTGGGGTGACCAAGGTATTTCGCCCTTCAACACCATATTTGCAGGGTCTACGTAGAAGAGGCGCGGTCCCGTCGTTAACAACAGCATGCGGCGTTTTGCAAACAAGCCTTTCCTCTTCTCCACCAAGCCCTGCTTCAAAATTAGTTCTCCATCGACAAATTGATGATATTTATTTTCTCTAGCTTGAATTTCAAGACGACGTCGCCGTTCATCGGGGCTGATGGATAGTATACCTGAAACAATGAAATAAATATGTTAAAATCGTAATATAAAAACAGGTACCTCTTTAATTCCGAATCAATCAATTAAAGTCAAAAAAAAATTGAGAAGCAAAGAAAAATACAAACTACGGGTACAATTCTCTCTAGATTAAAATCACAATCATAAACACAATTTTATAGTAAGAATCTTCAAATATTTTAGATGTTTTTATACATATATCTAATTCTTCTGTTCTTGTCTGTCATGAAACTTTAAGACGGTAGAATTCTAAAATAGATTTACAAGTCCATCGGATAGAAAATGTTTTATTTATGTTGCACGATAACATCTGCCGAATCGAATGAAAAAAATAATCCGGTCTCGAATGTCTATCTATCACACTATAGTCATCTGTTCGTATGGTGATCGTTACTAAAGAGGTCGGTCGCGCGGGACGGGAGAGTCATTCATATCGTGTCGCAAGCGGCTGAGAATGCAAACTCCAGCGCCGCGCCGGAAAGCTGACGTCACGCATACTATACCGTAAACCAACAACATAAAGGACGTCCGTTTTAAATTTGAATAGTAGTGAACGCGGTGACGCGGCACACTGAATGCAACATGTGCAGGGATCGTGTTACCAATTATAATACATCGCGAGATTATTGTACGCTAATTTTGTAGTAATACTGAAGGAAAACAAATTTAATTGATGGTCCACTCATTGATTGGGTTAATGACAAAATATCCTATATTATGTTTAATTTATTTGAAAAGTTAGTAGGTTTAAGATTTCAGCAAACATTTTTTAATTATTGGGTTTGGATAACAATCATTAATAAAATTAAAAAAAAGTTACGGTTAATCAAGTATGTCTTAAACATAATTACCTCTTGAAGTAGATAGGTCGAATTCCCACAAGCGCATTATTTGATCCTTCCCCAATCCTGGTTTTAGGTAGTCTGGTACACTGTATTTATCTACGATCGGACTAATTATTGTAGGCGGAGTTTGCTCCCATATGTTCTCCCAATCGATACCTTCGAAAAATGGATGATTCCGAATACTTTCATATGTTTCACCCGGATCGTTGGCTCCCAGTCTCTTTGTGTGATCCAAAACCAAAAGCTTTTCGACTAAATCTTTTGCATCAGCAGGAAATCCTTCGGGGAATTCATAATCTACTTTGAGTATTTTTTGGAAGGTCAGAAACTCTGTGGGTGCATGGAAAGGTGGCAAGCCCGATATCATTTGATAAATTATACAACCCAATGCCCAGAGGTCAGAGGCCCGCGTGTCTGCCCGATTCTGTAACAAGTCGGGACTAACGTATTGTGCTGTTCCGACGAAACTAATTTTCCTAGAGCGATCGCCCCTCGGCGGACTTTGGTCGTCTGCTTCATCTACAGGGGGTGGTATCATCTCTTGAGGTGATCGAATCACCTC
>DWJN01002818.1:0-14585 GCA_018248895.1 Carystus phorcus
GCTAATCTCAGAAACTACTGGACCGATTTGAAAAATTCTTTTAGTGTAAGATAGTCCATTTATAGAGGAAGGCTATATAGGCTATAGAAAATCATGCTAAGACGAATAGAAGAGGAGCAGCAATAAAAAATACTGCGAAAACGGCAAAATTTAAAGCTTTCCTTGCATGCGCTGAGTAAACGGGGAAAGATACTAAAAATCATGTATTACAAAATTGTTCCCCTCGTCCGCGATAGCATATGTCTAGCTTTTAATGTTAACCCACTATAACCATTTTTATGGTTATAAAAATAGTTCTTAAATAATAATTTATATGGCAAAACAACGTTTACTGGTTCATCTAGTTAAAAATAAAATAAAAATAATATGAATATAATATGTATATATGAATATAATATGAATAAGTAAAAAAAAAAATCTTACCAGTGGCTCCTTTTTTCTCGCTGGTCTGGGCAACGGCGGTCCGGACTCCGATTCTACATTCTCTGGTTCATGGTCGTGAGGCGGTCTGGGCGGTGGGACTATGGATATATCTGCAAACTTCTTGGGTGGCAGCGGCGGTGGTGGCGACGGATTCTCCGGGTTGAGCTTAGAACTGGGCTGAGGTCTCTGTCGAATCGTGCTTGTGTCGGTTCCCTGAAATATATATTATTTTTATGTCACGAACAAACGAGCCACATAATGGTTAGTGGTCATAGTCGCCCATAGTTATGACAACACCAAAGATACTGATGCGTTGGCGGTCAAGGAAGAGAGGCGAAAGAAATTGCCTTTAATTAATATGAGTAATGGAAAGTTTTTTCTGATAACATCAATGTGCAATATTTAAAAAAATGTTTCACTTATTAACATAATACAGTAGTATAATATTATTATATACAATACACATACTTTAAATATATACGATCATGCACACATCATACGTATATTCATAAGATTAATATATTATTACAATGCTATTGAGAACAATTTTACGAAAGAGTAAATTTATTTCTACGATAAGATTAGCACGATTAAAAGGGGTGTTCACTAACTCAACAGTGATCAATTTGAACGGGTATATTAAGTAAATGCAGTCAACTTACCTGCCTGTGCAATCTAGGCGACTTGGGCACGGGCTCCGGCGGCAGGCTGACCTGCAGCGGCCCGTTGAACACGTTCTTGCCGTTCTCGACCGGCTCCGGCCTGTCCGCGGGCACATCCCGCGCCGGCTTGCTCCCGTCGTCCGTCCGGAGCGGACTGGCCTTCGGGAACTCCTGCATGCTAGTGAACGGGTCGTCCTTGAACGAGTCCGAGAATGGGTCTGTATTGTCGAAGGGATCGGTCTCCGCGAACGGATCGGACGCAAAAAATCCACCCGAGAAAACTGTCCCGTGATTGGCCTTCGCGATCGCGACGGACCCGCCCGACTGCCTCGACAGCGAGGTCAGCGTGGTCGCGGGCCCGTACGTGTCGCCCGCGGCCGGCAATATATCGGATAGGAGCGAATGCGTCGTCGGTACGAGGTCTTTGAGCACCTTCTTTGGTGGATTTTTGAGCTCCTGAAAGAAGAGTTTTTTGTCAACGTAAGGTTTACTCCGGCCGGTGCCGAGGGGGTCTAGTTCCGTGAATACGTCGTAAGTGATCGACGACGGGACGGTCGTCGCGGCCTGCGTGCTCACCTGGAACAGGTAGGACATTACAATTCTTGCGAAGAATTGCAACACCGAGTAGGCCGAGGTCACAGAGGTCACAGACACAGACATGCACGGCATGCTTTGACGCGAGCCGGGAGTCGCCCTCCCCTCCCGAAGGGTACGTGCGTTGGTGCAAATTATTCGGACATTGCGTACATTCAACATAGAAGGCGCTATCACTAAAAACAAGGCGAGTCAGCAGTATATAGATAAGGGAAGGGATCCAGTGAACATATCGTTGCTCTTGACATTTGTACACAGTTTAAACTCGATCTTTGAGAGCTATGTTTACACACGGTGCAATAGTACACTACGAATACATAGATAATTTTGCTACAAGTTATTACGATTAACACCTACCTAACAGTAAAGGGGTGCCGCAGTGTTAGGAACGTTCTATCATATAATTTGTAACGTTTAAATGGAGGATCGACTACGGAAGCGATATTGTATCCATGCCGCTGTTGTCTTTAACGGGGTCTGATCGGCTTCAGAATTCACAGGGGATATAGTCAGTAGAAAAAACGTACTGAATAAATAAAAATGTTTAAATAATTCACTATTTTTATATTATCTACAATGTTCTCAACATTATAGTTGTGATAACTGCGTCAGATATGATAAAAACGAAATATGCATATATTTGCATATTCCAAATACCATTGTCAGATATCATTTTTAATGTCAGTATGCACTGTACATCATGTACTGAAATAGGCCTACAAACTACTACACACTCAATTAAATACTACTTGTTTGCAAGCATACTTTCAACCACCAAATTAGCTTAACAATTAAAATATCAACATGACTAATTTATTTATGTACAAGAGGGCAGAGCTAGCTTAGACTTTAATATATTTATGTTGAGTAAGCTTAACTTAGTGGTTCACGGAAGTCAAAATAGCTTTATTCTATTTTTTCATAAATTTAATATTGAAAATGGTGCTATATAAATTTATTACCCGTAATTCACGTTAAAACTCAGCACTAAGTACCAACCTTATATATTAAATCATATAAAAGTATTCAAGATATTTTTTTAAACTTCAAGAATTTATTTATTGACAGTTTAATGTCATTAAATGTTGTTTAAATATTTAATTTTTATAAAACATGTTATACGCTGAGAACAGTAAAAGGATTGGTTATGAGTTGAAGTAATAATGATGAATGAGAATGATGATGACGTCACGTCACAATGACGTCATTGCATAAATTGTTAACCTCTCATGAGTTATAAGGTATACACCGTTTCCAACATCAATTGATCCAATTTTGACTAATATCAACTAACCAACATGTAACTTAAAACGTCAGTCAAAATATACCCACTGAAATTGTAACATAAATCATTTCCATAAATTATCTTTGTATGAATATAATTACCGTAGCTGTTGCATATTCATTAGCACACATGTTCAAACAATGATTGGGATAACAAGCGATTGACAGACGTTGTAAGCTATTCCTGTCTCTATGGTCAAGCGAACTAGTAAGACATACCGCGACTTTACTCAGAACTATGTCTATTAGGCCCTCTGCAGGGCACAACTAAACTAATTCTTTAAATTCATGGTTCAATCACATCGCTTTACTGTAAAAGATACAAGAGCTGAATATTGAATGACTAATTTCAATGTTCGAAATAATTTTAATCTGATAAAATATAATGTATAATTTTGCTTGTAAATAAAGACAAAACTGAACCGTGTATTCAGGGCATAATAAGTTACTTGACAATAAATACAGGTACTGGAAAACTGTACGTAAATCTGGCGACGTACAGTTTTCTCCAATCTTTTTGGCCTCTCTCAACTGCGCCACCAAATGACGTACGGAATCGGAACTCCTGTACACATAGGTGATACTATAAATACCTTATCTATCTGTTACTGATGATACCAGCCGTACTGCATTTTTTTATGACAATAAACGAAGATAGATGCTATTCATAAAATTGATCAGGTGACTCAAGAATCTATTAGTAGAAATCCATAGAAATAAGTACAAGTAAATAGATGAAAAAAAATCCTTGAAACATCCTGACGATCAGTAATAGACAAATAGAGTATGGGGAGCAGTTTAAATAACGTATTGTGCAGAGAATCGCGCAAATATCAGAGCGGCCATAAAGATTGGCACAAACAAGCATGTATACCGTACCGGCGGTTCAGCTAAGTTGTCGACAAGGGGCGCCGGGGAAGGCTCGAAATCCCCGGCGACTGCGGTCAAGTCGAATGAGAGAGTCGGCTTGCTCGGGCTGAAGGCGGCGCGGGCCGGGGTGCTGCGCCCTCGGCTCGAGGAGCCCGGAGGCGGAGGGAGCAGACCCTTCTGTGCAACGACAGTTGGGTATTCTTTTTATAGTCATAGGCTACAATGTCTAGGGCTAGAACCTCTATGATTATTTAGTATACATTTACATTATTGACATTAATGGTTGAAAATGTGAGGTATCTTTGTTTAGTCGTTATACATAAATGATAAAGACTGTAATGAAGAAATGGAATGTATATCGTGTCATGGTAAAAAAATGGGTATAGCTTGTTATATACTTGTAAATAGAATTCTGAACATTCGACTAAATAAAAAAAATCTAAACATGTCTAATGAGCCTAATCAAAACAAATAAGAAAAGTTCGGGTAATAATCAGTTAAAGCTATAAAAAAATCGTACTTTATCTCAAAGCCAAGCAAGTAGACACGCACACAAAAAAAAGTTCCCAAAAAACACACGAACATACAAACCAAGTTAAGATCGTTACCTGCGAGGTGGGGACTATGAAGGAGTCTCCGAAGGGGTCGGTGGAGGGAGTGAGCCCCTCGACTTGCGTCAGCCCGCGCCGCAGCGAACACAACTCCTGCTCCAAGTCCACGAGCTCGGCCACGCCACCTTCCGCCACATTCTCCGTCGGTTTCACCGTCGCCACTTCGCTCACGGACGATACGCTCTGCACGAATCACACCAATTTTTCATGGAGTTATCTTACATCAAGCAGAGAAGTATTCTTAGGGACGAAATCTCTCCTTTGGAATGATCGTATGTTGTAATAGTTTTTACTAAAAGTAGTGGCAGAATTAGTAAATCCATTTATAATATTCAATCAGAATATCAATTATCGTGAGCCCTTGCATTATTTAAAAAATTGCACTGATTAATTTTAAAACCGTATACCAACTATCTGCTTGCCATATAGTAACAAATTTTAGAAATTATAAAAAAAAACAACTTTATTGCAACATCAGCCTACAAAACAGGAAAATCTATAGTAATATTATAAAGCTGAAGAGTTTATTTCTTCTTTGGTTGAACGCACTAATCTCAGGAACACCTAGTTCGAATTGAAAAAATATTTTTAAGTTGGATAGTAAATTTACCAAAAGAGGCTGTAGGCCATATAACAACGCAACGACCAATAGGAACTGAACATTAATTAAAAAATATTACAAAAACGGGATAAATGTTAAAAGGTGATACGAAATTCGCCGGTTATACTTTAAAAATACGGTTTGAATAATTAGCACAGATTGAAGAACATTATAAATACACTATATCCTTACATAAAAGTCAATTACGAATTGTAACGATTTGATAGCGATAGTGGGGATTTTTGATGCGGATGGTATTCAGAAGTCAGCCACATGATTGTCTTGTATCAGAGTTAAACTCACTACTAGCGACTGCGTCCTCAACTATAGTGAACTACAATAGTACGTTCTGCAAGTATGTATAAACTGCATGAATGGAATGTCCGGCCGGGAATGCACTTGTTTGTATACAATGTAACACAAATTGCCGACACGATACGCGACACATGTTCTGTTAGTAAATTGTATACGCATTCCGTTCTAGCCGTACGTGTATAAAAAACGCAGAGAAAATTGTTAAAGTTTATTAATAACAATATGGAATGTTGTGTGGTATTAAGAAAAGGTAAGTAAAAGATTTTTAAGTGATTATAAAAAAAATTGAGTAAAGTAAGACTTGTGAAGTTGATCTACGAGCATTTATTTGATCTTTCTTTATGATGTCAGCAATTTATTCGTGAAGAAAAAAACAAATAGATTGCATAATAAATTCAATAAGTAAAAACTGTACTTAGTAACTACATCTGTTAATTATAACTACCGTAAGATATTCGTCATTATTTATATCGGACGCCGTCTGATATCGAATTAATTTCTTACACATATGTCCCTCGCTAAACTCGTCGATCCACATAGAAACTTCATTCGTGAAAGACTGGGAATTTGTCATTGAAAGAGGGGGAAACCCGGTCGATAATATGCTGCAAATTAACGTATCCATACATACATACTTACATACAATCACGACTTTTTCCCTTTGGGGTAGACAGAGACCACTTCCTTCCACTTGCAACGATTCTGACATATCTTTCTTGCTTCATCAACTATCATTACTCTTTATCAAACTGCTCATCTAACCTTTCTTTAGGACGTCTTCAATCTGATCGTGGATGGTCCTTCGTGGTCTTCTACCAGCATTTCCATTCGTCTTCGCCTCATAAATTTGCCTTGTTAATCCTTCACCCATTCTCTCTATTCACGTATCCAATAATGATATTTATGACATTTTCCATCCCTTTAATATACATATATCCATTTAATGTACCGACCTTTGTCTTTATGTCCGCGACCGTAGTCACCGGGTGCCGCACGAGGCTGCTGGTCACGCTCTTGCTCTCCAACTGCTGTTTCGCCATTTCCACTTCCTTCTTCTTCAATTCGAACACCACTTGAAACAGATCCCTCATTGCTATCACTACCTGAAACGCATTATAAATATTATTAAAAACTTTTGTCCTTATGTATTTTTCAAGGCACCCACGACACATGGAATCCTAATGTGGGACGATTCGTGTGTAGCGTTATTTATTTATTAATATTTATTACGTTGTTATGATGAGGATAAAAGGTTCTCGAAAAACTTAAAACTTCTTAAAAATAAACGCAAGCTTGAACCATTATACACGAGTGTCATTTTAATTGGCAAAGTACCAGCGTTTCAACACAATTGGATGTTTCCTTTACAAGTACGAAGCTGTTATGATCCTGTTTATATAATAATCGTATCACCTTTTTTTTAAGTATGTAAACGAAATCACAAATAATATAATTCTTTTGTTCGTGTGTATTTCAATGAACTGCTTCTAAACAATTGCACCGATTTTAATTTTAATTATTTTATGTGATTAATTCGATTTGAGAATGGTTCAGATCACCATTCAATCCGATAGAAAATGTTTTTCAATTAATATATTGAGTTATTCAAGCTATATTAGTACTAAGCGAGATATTTAGAGAAAAGGGTTTCAGAGTTACGAATATCGGCACCACAGGTTTTCAAGTGCGTAATTATACTGGATTTTTATTTGACTAAATTACTTACATATTTATTTATTTTATTTATTTTATTTTATTTTTTTTATATTAATGGGATTGTCAAGACCGTATGATGTTAAAATTTTTTTAAATGAAGTTGAATAAACGGGAAACTTCAATCATACAAAGAAGTTTATTTTTGATTAACACAATACTTTTAGTTATGTCTCTGAAGGCTAATATTAATATTAATAAATATTAATATTTATTTAATGTGAATTATATTGTCTTTTAAAGGCGAGCGTATCGCAGATTGCTGGAAGATAATATCGGATCACTGCATACTTGAGAAGTCCGGGTTGTCTAATCACACACACATGATGTCACACCAATTATGCATGAAGGTGGGATTCCGCAGGATGTAGCAGTCGGTAAACTACAGCAATTGGGTATTTGACAGTATTAAAAATAAAGTATTTGTTATAGACAGCTCTGCACATTATGAAGTATAAAAATGTTCTGCAGTAAAGTGACTTGCAAATAACTATTAATTTATCAAAAAATACAAAATTAAAAATCCACTTTCTTAGACGTTGGTCACTTGACACAAAACGGTCCGGCTTGCGTCGGGTCTACGATGACGTCACAAGCAAGTAAATGTCATCCGCCGAGTATGACTTTATTTTCTATCTTACTCGCGTGTGACGTCACCGAAGGCAGAAGACGCCATATTGCTCATATTAACGTTTTGGCGGGTTATTGAAATAATGAATTTGTAATCTGAATTTTTAAGGCAAATACATACCAAAATTAAAAATATCAGCTTCTACGCAATAATGTGAAATAGGATTTAAAAACTTGTCAAATACCCAATTGCCATTGCACATGCCGCTACGACAAACAGTGTTAATTTTTACGTCGTTTCTGAGTTATTTCTAATAACGCGCATTTACTTGATGCGTATGACTTCGGAATTGGAATTGGTATATGTAATACGGTTTAATTGAAGTCAGTATTTTGTTTTGTTCGTTGACAAAGCGACTATTATGTGAACGATTATTAGATACTACTAAGTTTGTCGCGCTATGGTTAAATGTTATTGATAACACAGCTCATAATTGAAAGTTGATAACGCTGATATAATTAAATTGCTACTAAATATTCATGATAAAATCAAAGTTGATGGTCCGCGGTATGATTTGACTGCATCTACTGTTTCTTCTTTTATTTCCGCCCTCTCACATCCCGGACACGGCCCTGATAAATAACGTTAAGGATATTTCCCGTTAAAAACAATGCCTACAATATTTAGATATAGACGTTCTTTCTCAACACATCTTCAAGTAGTGCGCTTATGGGTTGCAATGTTCATTTAATAGCATAGGGACTGTATATCTACACTAATATTATAAAGTGGAAAACTTTGTTTGTTCGGATGTAATGAATGGGCTCAAAGACTATTGGACCGGTTTTAAAAACTCTTTCACCATTCGAAAACTATTGACACGAGTACATAGGCTATAATTTATTTTGGAAAAAATAGGGTTCCGTAAGATATCTGAGTTTTTCGGACACAATGTGTAAAAAACAACGTTTGTTGGTTCATCTAGTTCATTATTACAGCTACGAAAAGGTGCCTGCTTCTAATTTGACGCGGATGTTTTAAAGCATAAGTAATCCGTTAAACATTGGTTTTAATGACAGTTCAAAATATTGGGCTTTTCATATTTTATCAGAACTGCGATAATAACATGCCTACTACATAATAAACACTTACTTGACTAGCAGCTTTATCAGTCTTGATCCCAAAGAACCTGTGTCCAGTGTCAGGGGAGCCGAATATATAGCCGAAGGCGCGCGAGTCTGTCATGTCTTGGGCTATGAACGAGATCTTGTGTACCGGATGATGATACAGGGAATCCTGGAAAGTTATCACACAGCATCATATAACACTCGCATTATCGGGACTCGAGCTCCTCTCAATGTCTTTTGAGATTTGTTCTACAGTTTACCACACGACGTTGGCAATAATCATCACTACATAGTATAAAACAAAGTCGCTTTTTCTGTCCCTATATCCTTATATATGCTTAAATCTTTAAAACTACGCAACAGATTTTGATGCGGGTTTTTTTAATAGATAGAGGGATTGAAGAGGAAGGTTTATATGTATAATACTTTCCCAGTTTTTCTGTTGTGTATTTAGTATCAGCATTGCACCCGTGCGAAGCCGGGACGGGTAGGTAGACGCTAGTATAATATAAATTTAACATAATGAATAATTCATTCTACTTCCGTATGACCGACCTAAGGAAGTGTCAATTGGTTTTTAAAGGAATCAAAAAATATGAGTCACTGTGATTTCCAAAGTACTCCGATAGATTGGTTTTTGAATCACGAAAAATATTTTTCCATGGTGCTTTTAAACATTTTCCCATACTTATGTTCGTGCCAAGTTCATTAACACTTAATATGCTCTGGAGTAGGTTGAATTTATTCTGTTAATTCCATATTTGCATTATAATACTTTAGCTATTTTTAAATTATTTAAATAAAAAAAGTATTTATAGAGACTATTTTCCCGCAATAATGATTCACGCCTTATCAGGGCAATGACTTCGGCCGATTGCAAGGTCGCACACAATGTACGATTTACATATTACACTATGAATTTAAATATCGTACAATAATGTAGGTACCTAATTATATATTTTTTGTGCAAACACAAAACACATTGATAGCCTGGTTATTGAAATCAATCGGTTATAAAGACAAATATTTACTGTACATATAATAAAAGAGAGCAATAAAGAGATGCGAGTTTTATCTTATCGTAAAAAACGCTTATCAAAAATATTACTATCCATGTATTTCCTAAATGTTTCAATATGTTATTTTTTTATATATTTACTTTTAATAAATACTTAACTTTAGCCGCACTTATGATTAATATTTCATATCACTAAACATTTATAATTACTGAACATTTTACATACGTATTTACTGAATTCATGTACACCTATTGAATGTTAATGATTCTGCATTAATTCGACATTTAAATATAAAACACCTACAGGTTTAAATCAACGTCGTTTCGCAGGATAATACATAAAATAGTCAAAAACGTAAAAAACTATGTCAATAAATTTTCTAATAAAATTATTAAGTTCACTTAAAAGCTTTCTTTACTTGCAAGACGAAGTACATTTAAAAAATTGTTTTGGTATTACAAAATGAGGCGTACGCTATGTGTACCACCAAGCAGGACAGCCTTTTGTCATTTCGTATGACACCATGTCCAGTACGGTTCGAGCCGTTCCAACACAGCCTAAAATTGTACTATCTTTAAATTTATTCCACTCCTATTTGGCTGCTGTTACCGCTCGTAGAGACAGAAAATAATGTTTTTGACAATGTTCCAATCCAATCACTAAACTCGTAAAGAGCGCAGTGTTTCGACACAATTACTACAATTATTGATTTCTCTAGGTCGGCAAGTAAAATCGTCGATATTAAGTGTGAATTTCATATTTTAAACATTCTTGAAAATATTGAAATAATGTTACTGATGTTACAAAGTAGCCGAGGAACAGAATAACGTTTCTAACGTCTCTCTTTATTAATAAACTAAGCGTAGTAAATAAATCTATAAAGGATCCGATGCGAAACAGTCGAGTTTGAAAAAAAGAAAAACGGGGTGCTCTTAAAGGACGACCAAAGAAGGATGTAGGCAAGTAGTTACGTAAATACGATACCACGTTGCATGAGTATCGTTGTAATTAATCTCGGTTATACAGAGCCCAAACATCTCCGACAGAAGGGCCCTGACATCACAGCTTCGTCCGTTGCTCATTAAAAGTAAGTTGTCCGCTATGGACTCCTGAAATACTTAACCGATTTTAATCAAATTTAGTACACCGTGTCCAGTTTGATCCAACTTGAAAGATAGGATAGCTTGCATCTCAATTTATAGACGCAATATTATTTTATTGCAAATTATTTGTTTAATATCTTACAAATAATTAGTTCTATGATATTCTCACAGAGGGCGGTGTAAGGTAATTAGTCTGCTAAATTAAGTACGTAAATCTTAGTCACAGCAACACACGTCTGGGTCTGTTAGGTTATATTGTTGTAGAACAACGTCTGCTGGGTCAACTGGTATATATTATAAATAAGATGGATATTAACTCACCCCTGTTTTATCATCGCGCAACCGAAGGCCATCGATGGCAACATGGACCTGTATCCGTTGCTTGTGTTCCCCGGCCGCTCGTATCGCCATCTTAAGGTCGGCGAGTGCCTCCTGACACATCCTGTCGCCTCGCGCCTCGGGAACTTCAAGGACCCCGATCAGCTTCGCGCGGAACGATACTCCCTCGCCGAGGAACCGACCCGGCTCGTTCTTGTCTGTGGGAGACATAAAGGTGAGAAATAGGACCATTACGCTCCATTTCACAGATGTATCGCCACAACGATATATAGACACATCTGTTGTAAAACCATTTCTACTTGAAATTCAATATAACGAGTACATAGTTCCACAATACATGAAATGTTTTATGACTCTGCTAATACCATACACTCCAACATAGATTTTTAGATGCTTGCTTTCGAAATATCATAACGGTGATACCTGGGGTATTGGCTCTTCACCTGTAACTACTCTACATTACTTACAAAAGTTTAATCGTTGACGTTAAATATTATCCTGGAAGTCCTCTACTTCATAAAATCGTTACAATCAATACAATATACAAAATTTAAGTACAGAGAAATTTACTAGAGTTGAATGTCCTGAAAATATCTGATAAGATCATATACGCTACACCAATATATGGACCTAAGTTAGATTGATTTGACAAAACTATTTGTGGGTTATTTACAAGCCAAATTTATTGCGCATGAGATAGATTTTTTCAAACAGAACTTGTCAATAAAAACATCCGAAAAATCTATGTGTATATCAGGTAGTACATTGCGTGTTAATATTTAAGCGAGCTTCAATCGTTTTAGTGATTTAGTTTTACAAAAAGTGTGCAGTGTCAATAGCACACGTAATTATGCTAATTCAAGCTTTAGTAAAAACACAAAGTCGGTTGAGTTTGAAGTGAGAGCATTCACCGACATGATCGCAACGGAACTATGGAACAGAGTGAATTTCATACAATCTTACACGACATAACACGATATAAACACGTTTTAAATTCATAATATACTAAGGCACAGTTTGGCAAAAACACAAATTTACACAGATGTCACATTGATAGTAAAAAACATTATCACTCAGAATTATATATACCTTTGCTCAATAAAGATTTAGTCTCCGCTTTTTTGGGAGTCATTTTAATATTGTTGTGTCGTCACAAAGAGGAGAGAGAGAACATGACGAGTGGTATGCTGATATGAAGTGCTAAATAAAAGTGAGCGCCGTTGTCCTATTTCGGTCCCTGTTTACGGTGCATCACTGCCCGTGTAATTGAATTTCCTGTTTTTAAATTTAGAGTATCGTGAGTCTCAATCGTACCTGCGAGGCACTCTGACCTCTGTTTCAGTCCCTAAATGTCTAATATCCTGGATCTCAATCAATTGTTCATCGTTGGATATAGCTTCATTTGGATCTAATATAGAGATAAAAAAAACACATGTTATAGTGTCAAACGTAAAGTCAAATAATTACGATATTTCACTTTTTTTTCAGTTTTACAGTATTTGTGTTCGAATCCTTTATCAATGTTATTACTTCGGGTACCTTACTCAACCTTTGGTCTTGTCATACTAAAGGGTCATCTGTATTACACTTACGCTTTGACTGTGTACGAATACGTATAACATTTTTTTTTGTCTTTTGACTAATGAAAACACAATAGGCAGAATTAAAGACATAAGTACATTAGTTTTTCTACAGTGGACACCGTTGTATGGATGCACTGCGTATAACAAATTGATTAAGTTTGTTTATACAACACAAATACACTAACTAATGTAACGTCTCCATGTTATTTTATTACAACTACAATTTAAAGGAATATCTATGATGTCATATGTGATACTGTTACCGACTGTGTAAATCCATTTAAAAGTACGTAGATGATATTATTAGAATGCTGTGTCATGGTTTTAATTAATCTTAGTTTTTTAACCCCTCTTTAATAGTTTTAATTGGACGTTCTTTTTCGCATATAGTATACGCAGATGTACATATTAATTTGTTTAGCAATTGAAGATATCAAGATCTTCGTAAAGTATTAAATAGATATATGTAATAAACAGAAACGATATGAGAAACACGATAGATATAACAAGATAAGCATAAGAAATGCAAATCACACTGATAATATTAACAACAGCTGTGGCACGAGCGCATATCAGCGATAATCAGAATTGTTCTCATTTCTTTAATTTCATCAAAAGTTGACCGCCAGTGCTGTGAGAGACTGAAAAACCATGACGTCATAACATATGCGAAATAAGCAGAACAGTTTCGTTTCCTTTTTAACTTCCAAGTATATTCAGAAAGAGTCAAATGATTAATGAGAGCATGATCTTAAAGACGTTACTTCCAATAAGACAAAGAGTACGTTGAATATTCCACAATTATAAATTGGCCTTAAGATAATTATTAAGATAATACTGCATATGCGTGCTGACATTGAATGCGTTCAACGCCAGAACATCTGCAATAATTTACATGCCGTTCAGATTTATGCAATTATTTAAGTACCTTTATCCTTTTAAAGCACTAGCAGCCCTGTAAATATTCACAAACTGTTCCAACTTATTCTGCAACACACCTTCGTAGTTAATAGGTCATATACCCACGTGATATAAAATTAAACAAGGTAGGGAGGGAGCAAGCAGATAGGGGAGGAAGTAGTTCATAACTAATAGTCTACCAACAAATTACACATTGAAGCGTGAAATGCGAACGCGGTACTCACCGAACTGCCGCAGAAGATGCTGGAAATGACACACCTGCATTATTCCTTATAAACCGATTAAAGTTAGTTACTGCCCGCCGCACCACAGCTGCACCGCCAAGGCCCACAACACACCCTCTGTTCAAAACCAGGGTTCACTAATTATGATATGAGACTAGCTCGTGAATGCACTGGTGACTTGACATCTTAGTTAGTGGTGAATGTCATAGCCGGACCATGCAAGTTACAACAGAAAACGCAAAATATACAGTCCAAAAGCTAGGATGCGTTATGTGGTCGATTACATTTAGCGCTATCTAAAACACCGCATAACCGTAATAATATTCAAAACAAAAAAATAGTAGAGAAAATATAATCGAAGTGATAAGCGAATCGAATTGTACGACATACGAACTCACATTTGCAAGGGCTGGTTTTCTTACGGAGGGTTTGCATTGGAAAGTCAGTCGGTAACTTGTGATTGAACATCAGGAACCTGTCCTACCGACCTTTCGGTATCACTGAAATGGAAATACACTATTGGATACACCACACACGTACGCGATACTATGCATCGGTGTCAGTAAAGTCTAATGCAATATTCGAGATCCACTATAAGATTTATTGATTTTCGCGGTAGCATTGT
>DWJN01002819.1:0-14584 GCA_018248895.1 Carystus phorcus
CCGAAAGCGGGCGTGCAAGGCGTGCACTGTTAGCGGGCGGCACGTCCAAGGGGGCGGCAAATCGAGCGATCCGTCACATAATAACCAAAAAAAAATATTATGTAGTAATGTAACCGAGCGCTCTCTGTACATGGCAAATATATTGAAAAATTCATAATAAGGCGCCTTTATGTACGCAAGAGTTACAGTCTTTTTGTCTGTATATCTGTATGTTTGTGCATGTTAATCTCAGAAAAGGCTTATCCGATTTGAATGCAATATTCTGGATTATATTTTGATGGGCTTTACTAATATTTAGTGTTTTGTTCATTTAAATCGCTTTACAAGTAAAGAAGGTGTGTCAATAGTTCATTAACTGTTAGGCGAAACGAAATTGGCCGGCTACTAATTATACATACAAAACATGTTTTTTTCTCTTTGAACTTAAAGGTATTTTCTACTAAAATATCAATAGTATCTTATTTACTGTACGTAAACACTTATTTCTCGAACCGTTCTTTACATGCGATTCTCTTTCTCTTAGTAAATAATGAATTGATGATCAAAGGAACAACATATTTTAATTGAATGACACAAAAGATTATTAAAATAAGAATTCCGTTGTAGTTAATTTGGGGCTCCTTGAGCTTGAGGCGAGCATCCAGAAATGTTATATTCTCCTTATTTAAACATAATTCTTGTTGATATACTTGAATTATCTACGTTTATTACACGGCCTTTCGCCTGTAGCCTTTTTTATCATCTTCCCCTCCGAGAACTCTGCTTTGAGACTTTTACACTCTGTACACGATAAAATCTTAATATATATAAAGTACGTGTCATAGTGTCTGACCGCTCCTAACCTACTTAACGGATTTCAATCAAATTTAGTACACCGTGTCCAGTTTGATCAAATTTAAAAGATAGGATAGCTTAAATGTCAATTTATAGTCATAAAATTATTTTATTACAAATTATTTGTTTAATATCTCACAAAGAATTAGTTCCATAAGATTCTAAAAGATGGCGGTGTAAGATAATTCATTCTCAAAATTGAGTAATTGCAAATTATTTTAGTTCCATAAGGTTTTAACAGATGGCGGATTAAGTCTGCTAAATTGAGTATGTAAACCTTAGTCACAGCAACGCGTGGCCGGTTCTGTTATGTTATATTCTTACAGAACAACGTCTGCTGGGTCAACTAGTGTAAATATAAATATATTATTGAATAAAATCTTCTTTATCGTAAAGCATTGGTGAACCTAGTATTGAACTGCGCTATGATCGAAATTTAAATATGGAAGAAAAAGAAATGCTTGGAAAATAAATGACAGTTCAATATTAGCTTCTCGCCACTGCTTCAGGACATACCGAAGAAAGAGCTTTTCATTTTAAAAGAAACCATTAGGAATCGCTTGGGATAGAGTAGCATGTGACACCACACCAGAGTAGTTCGTAACACACTCCAAAATAAAACCATTTAAAAATGTTTCGTTCACTTCCGAATCAGTTTAAACGTTATGAGATCAACTGTAATATATAAAGAGGTATTCATTTTATTACATTTTCAATTACTTCGGGTACAGTACAGTCAATATTTCAATACGACGGGTGTTATCAATACGTAGCATTAATTTTAAACCGCAAAAATGTCTAGACTTGAAATGACCTAAGCTAAGGGTTTCCGATAATTAGAAATACCATTTCTATCTTTCAGGAAACCGCAGTTCAGTAACCTAGTGTGAATGTCTTTTTAAATCAAATCATCACGCTATGAATGTTTTTTTAGTATCTATTCTAAAAATCGGAGTACTATTGGCCTATTTTTAAAACACGAAATATAACATAAAATATTTAAAATTGGAACGGATATGGAAATGGCAGTTGAAAGCCGCCAATATGGCGTCGGAGTAACGCAATAAATTTCGAATAGTTTTGAAACGTTCGCACTGATCTTGCCAAAACATTTGTGCATTTGAACTATTACATGTTGGCGTTACGTTTAGAAAGACAAGGCTTCCTATTAATAATTTTATATAATATTGTCTTATCTCGATATTGATTGCCTACCTCTATCCATTTATTTGTCACTGAAAAGTGGACTGATTTTGAGGAAGTATGCAAAAAAGCTTGTTGAGAATGATCAAAACTTAGAGCAGGATAGCAGGCTCTTCCTGTCTCCGTCAAACGCCCTGACGTCAACGAGTATCTGTCCTTTAGATCTCCCAACGAGGTGCTATGCCTGGGGAACGGCTGAGCTCCGACTGCGATATTCAAAACTTGCATATGCAAGCGTTGTAGAAAACTTCGATAGCGTGATTTAGGTAGAGCCGTCATCTTATGACGTGTAATATGTTGTCGCCACAATCGTTTGTAGTAAACATCCTTTTGCAGATGACGTGGTTAGGTTTCATGTGAGATTTTAATCAATCATTATTTCAAATTAAACTAAAACTTAGAAAACCTGTAACTAATCACTGAAGCAACATCTTAGCAAAGACTCAAACCAAACTTACTGAATTTCAAGATGTTTCACTTTAAACAACCCGCACAGGTAAACACTGAGAAAATTTTCCTCAAACAAATTTTCATCATTTTCGCTCCAAAACCACAAATTGTACTCCCAGCAAGAAAAATATAAGCGCAAAGTGGCTGTTGAATCATATTTCCAGGTCGCTTTCCGTGATTTACATCATGCTCTAAAGGATATTTTGCGTCGCAATTTCCTGCAAAACGGCTAAAACTTCAAAAAGGCACTCAATCTGAACGTAATATTAACATAAGTTCACGTACACATGAAGCTATAAAAACTTAACTTGCTAAAGCTATTAAAAAACGTATGACACGAAAATATTATTCATACTACCAAGGGGAAAAGTAATTATCAACAATACTTACATAATTATGGATTATGAGGACTTTATTACTACAAAAAAGACGTAATCGTATACCAATGCAGACATAAGTACTTACTCAATATTTTTGTAAATATATACTAAATCTGTTACAACATACATTTTTAAAGTACCATGGAATCACTTTCCACCGACCTTTATGACATGAACGAAAGGGTGAATTTTTTATACCACATTTAGATGAAAACGCGCTTTGCTACACGTACATATATACATATGTATTTCTCCTCAAAATGTTAATAATATTGCTAACGAAATGTTGTTTTGTTTACATAAAAATAGGAAATAATACTAAAATTATCGTAGAACTGTTGGTTAATATAGGTTATTATGGCCCTTTATACTAACGTTAGGTTTTATGAAGAACTAGCATTTGCCCGCGGTTTCACTCGCGTTAACAAACTTTCATCGCCTATTTTATCCTCTTGGGGGTAGAATTGATCAAAACCCTTTCCTGGCGGATGCCTACGTGATAACATCTACCTGTATGCCAAATTTCAGCCCGATCCGTCCAGTGGTTTGGGCTGTGCGTTGATAGATCACTATGTCAGTCAGTCAGTCACATATGTATTTAGATATCTATGACCGGCGTGGGTAGGCATATTAAATACATCAAATTTAAAAGAACACATTCATTTTTATTCAGTCCATTAAACTGATGTTGGATGTATGTATACGAGTAGATCTAGTCCGTTCAAACAGCTACATGTACATTTTCAATATGTCCGATCGATATATTGTTGGTACCAAAACCTTTAACAGAGAATTGTAAACAAAGTTGCTAAGACATAGGTCCTCTATTTCCTACCATTTTAAAGTGCCTAAAGGACAAATAAACAAATAAACGAATGTTGATTTAAATTGACTACTTTATTGTTCAAAATGAATTAATAAATTAATTAATAAGTATAATAGCTTGAGTTTGCCGCCAAACTACCTTTATTGTTCGGTTTTTCCACAGTTGTGTTCTGGCTTGACCCTTGAGAGCAGTAGTACCTATCTTTTTCTTGGCTGCAACGCATCAGGTAAAACGGTAAAGAATTGTATAGCTATACTATAACACAATATGCACGAAAACAGATTAAAATTGTGTTATGTTTCGATAAGAATAAAATCTTGTTCTTAATAACTCAATAGCGAACCTAGTATTTAACTGCTCTATGGTTGATTTTAAAAATAGAAGATAAAGAAATTTTGGAAAGAAATGACAGTTCAATACTAGCTTTCGTCGGTGCTTCATGGCACACTGTAAAAGTCTTCTTATTTTCGCAAAATTAAGTAATCGCCTTAACGGCCGGTTTCTGAAAGGCTGATCAACGAAAAAATTAAGAAATTCACTGTCAAATTTATTGTCAAACGTCAATTGGGTTGCAGAAAGCATGATTATTCAGAAATTATTCGCTAATCAACTTTTAGAAACTCGAATTGATTTTATAGAACTTCCACGTTAGTAGGCGTGTTACATGAACGAAATTTTGACAAGCCTTTCAGAAACTGGCGGTAAATGTTAAGACAATCTCATTACCATATAATCCTGAAAACTCTGTGGCGTTTCTAAAACGCACCAAGTGTAGCAACACTGCACGCCCGTGGAAATAGGACAACACTAGATGGTAGTGGGGCAACACTAGAGAGAGTCAGTCGGTTAGCGCGCGACGCAAGGTGACTACTCAGTAGGTCCTCCAAAAAGCAAAGCGTTAGTGCCGCTATAATAAGTACATTATTTATGACTGTGATATGCACAAATAAATAATTATCAGCTTCCGTGGTGTGTGTCTTTGTTATTGGTGTTTGAGGACACCAAACCTAAAACCTCAGAACTCCATTCAAATCGGATAGGCTGTTTCTGAGATTAGCATGCATAAACATACACACAAACAGCGAAAATGAAAAATACATTGTAACAAGAAAAAACGGCTTTCAGTGCCTTCAAGAATATAGACACGAGATGTGCTATGCTAGAAGATGTTACACTCTTCAATATCCTATCCATTATTTCCAAGTCACTTCCTTAGTAATTGTCCAAACATCAGAATATTACTTATCATTTCCTTACCTAATCTGAGTACAGATTATTGAAAACGTTATACAAACAACGACCTTCCAGCATTAATTAGTGAATCAGTTAGATTGACATAGGTCGGTCGGCGCTTCAATTAAATTGAATGTTTGGATGATACAATCACGTTCGAAGTTTGAATATAGGTCACGGTGTCACGGCAATGTTTTATGTACATCGAAAAGTGTCACGTCAAGCGTCAGGGGACCCGTGACAGCGACACGTGTGATGTCCTGCCTTTGTCACGGTTTCTGAGCAACGAAATGAGATTTTCGTACGACTCAATGTCAAGTTTATTACTAGTAGATTTTATAGATGTTGCCATACAATATAAAAAACATCTTCTATTGGTGCGAATTAGGAATCTTAATAATTATACTTGAATGAAAAACAAAAATTTCGTCAAGATTCCAACCGTTTAACAGTTTAGTGACATACATACATACAAAGACGTTTATGGGTTTGAAAGACGTTAGTTTACAACATAATTATATAATAGTATGAATGTCTCCTAATGAATGTTTTTACCTATTTTGATTTCTCTAGAACAAAAATATACAATTAAATTAATTAAAAATATAATTTTTATATCAGGGGTGAAATTTGACATGTAAATTCGGAATGAAAAATATGGTGTTATTAATTTGGATAATTCTTTTATATTAAAAAAAAACAGTGCTTGTCATTGTTCCCATATAAATTTAAGCGACATCTGACAAGTAGTTTTATCCCTAATAATTCGCATTCACTTGACGTGTATGACTTCAGAATCCGACTATTTAATACAGCAAATGTAATTCAAGTCAGGTTTTACTTTTGTATATTTACAAAGCGATATGTACATTACTTGGACAAAGCCGCGGGCAGCTAGTATTGTTAAGAGACATCATTCATCACACGGTATTCCAGACGTGACAATTTAGGTTGAAATCTGCGACCTGCGTTAAAGGACACAAGTTAGCGTACGTTCCGTCTGTAATGACTTTACAGCAACACCCAAACATTGCTTGCCTGTACATTTTTGGTTATCTTTGTGTAAAATGTTCCCTTTTAATTTGTGGGTGGATTTTTAAGTACATGTCATATTGAAAGATATTAAAGAACGTTTAACAGCGAACGCGTTTGTTGGCGCTCTCAAAAATTCAAGTAGTCGTTGTTAAAAAAAGTACTTTCTAAATAAATTTTAGTGTGTGCAGGAATTACACGATTAAATTCCCCCATCCCCATTCTATCATCAAACGTCCCAGCACACAGGATCCATCCTTTCGTCGTAAATATCCCTCTATGGCTCGTTTCGCTTCATCGTTTATTATACATTCGAAGGACTAGAATCAATTGCATGCGTCGGTGTTTATAAATTGGGCATGTCGCTCATTTGGAGCAACAGTGACATAACTGCAAAAATGCAAAGCTGACCTAATTAAACTAAAAAATCATCCCCATAATCACGTTAGGATTGAAAATAAAATAAATATATTATAATACAATATATTGTATATATGTAATATTTATTAGCTGTAAGAACAGCTAGGTTAAGTCTTCATTAGTGTTTTTTTAAAATATTAAATGTGGCGTAGTGTAAAACTAACATTTTGCACTTAGGTCATTGTTGCTCCGAATGAGCGATGTGTTTTAAATTATGCATGTTTTCGCCTATCTTATGCCGCTGTGCATCAAACGCGTCATTTAGGCAGGCTTTATTAAATTTGTTTTCATTATACTTTGTTCAGAGAATGTAATAAAACAAGTGAAATTTTCAACTTTTTTTTTTGTTTAATTTTATTAAATTAGGGACTTCATTATAATATCACTCATTTCGTTATTTTTACATATATCTTTTCTGAGATTTGAGCTGTGGGCGGAGAGTGTAGGTGGTTTTGGAATGTTATTATTTCTTACTTCTTATGGCTTTGTAGCTGACCTGATGGTTTGCGGCAATGTTTCATGTTCAATTCCTGACTGAAGCAATATAAGTTTTGTTATCTTAATAATATATTGTGTATAGTAGTAGTAAACTTTCATTTATTTAAATAAACATCAGATTTACTTGATGTTACTTTTGAATTTGGAATCTGTCATTTTTATATGATTTTCTGTTGTCTGTTCTTATTTTCGCGCCAATACATTGTACAATATTTTGTGATATTAAAATAAAGTGGGGTGATACAGAGCATTGACATTGCATTACATGAAGCAGGTATGGAGCCAAGTACTAAATATAGAGGTAATAGACAATAGTCCGTGTTTCTAAGACTCTTGCTAATGCAGGCCACTTATAGAATTTAAATTCAGAACTCAACTAGATGTTGAGTACACTTAAACCTTGTATTATTATGGACGACTTACATCTTATGACTTCCACACGTGTCACTTTGAAGTTGGACAACTTTAAATACATATTTGTGCACATATGTATATATATTTTTTAATTAAAAAGTAGATATTTATTTCAAGATTTTTAAGACTAAAGTCAAGCCATCGACCCCCATTGTAATCATAGATAGCAGTCGTCAAGCCATGTTCAAAGCCTTCGGGCGACATAAAAACTTTTGACACTTGGGTTGACCACTAACTCCCCCGGTCCTCACTGGAACAGCGTGGTGTAGTATGCTCTAGACTTTAGCGATGAAGAGAAACCCGTGCACTGTAGTGACCTATTATTGGGTTGAACCGCACGTGTTAGTAAGTGAATGTGTGTGAGAATGTATAGGAAAAATATTTATACAACTCCTTAACGAGGTATATTGTTCCTTTGTACGTAAAGGTACGGAAATTTGCGTTAACAAACACATGTGAATCATCCTTTAGAATTTCCGCAAACTTATGCAATCTAAACTTCGGCGCGGAGCAGCG
Source organism: Carystus phorcus (assembly GCA_018248895.1). Lineage (NCBI taxonomy): Eukaryota > Metazoa > Arthropoda > Insecta > Lepidoptera > Hesperiidae > Carystus > Carystus phorcus. Next base: position 7,807 of record DWJN01002819.1, read on the forward strand.
CAGAAGACAAATTCAATAAAATTCAAGGGAGATACCCCCATTTTGAGGTTTCCTCCTATTCAAGGTGTTCCGTTGAAGGTTTTGCTGTTTGAAATTATTTTATTACTCGCAGACCCGACCGACTACTTTATACCTAATGAATGATTGACATAAGTTTACATAACTTCTTTATTTGTTAACCGATTTAATTAAAAAAAAAAAACACTAAATTTTAAGTAAAGCCCATCACAATATAATCCTGAAAATTGAGTTCAAATCTGAGAATCCGTTTCAGAGATTAGCGTTAGAAACGTACAGACAAACAGACAAAATGAAAAAACATTGTTTTGGGTTCAAAAAACGTTGGATTTGGTTAAAGGCCCTCCATTATGAATTTTTTAATATATTTTCCATGTAACAGCGATCAGTTACAGTTTTATCTATTTATAAAGTTACGACAACATGGTTACAAGAACAGGGTTACAGGCCTTACAAAGTAAATATACAATAAAAACTTAAAACAAAATATCACCTTAAAGGCGCAAACCACATGATTAAAAATGAATTGAGCTGTCATTTTATTTAATGCATAGATGAAGCGCTTATAGCTGGGCAACTCGCATCGATCCTACGTTTGTAGATGGCTTTTTCTTAACTTATATCATTAAAATATAGGCTATAAACACGAAAAGCATAAAGTAAAATCATAGTTACTATTCTTGCACTGAAATATTTATAATCTGAGCTTTATATATTCTGTATCAAAGTCAAAATCACATTTACGACATTATGTCAACATTTTTAATAACATGTATTTTTGCTAAATTATAATTTTTTATTTACTTTTTTAATTGTTTATTTAATGTTAAGTCGCATTTATCGAAATGTGTGAAATATTTCCGGAAGTATCTAAATGTTGCTTCGTTATTTCACTAAGGATTGGCTTGCTGTTTATATCAGTCTTAGCCATTGTAAGTATTTTAATGTAATATATTTAAATCTAATCGAATTGACTTTTAGTCCGGTAACTGTACGAATAACTTTCTTTTTTATTTTATTTTTAATATTTTATTAAAAATAACGAAGGAACCGAGAAAACAAAAAATAAAATATAATACTTAATAATAAAAAAAGATAGGTTAGATTAAGTTTTTTTTCGCTCATTTAGCCATACTTATGCTGATATCTCTCGTATAAACGTAGTATTTTATAAATAAACACACAGCAAAAGATTCATCGAAATCGGCCCAACCGTTTAAGAGTTCAGTGACACACACACGGACAGAAGACTTATAATAGGTATATATAAAGATCCTTACAAACATACATACAAAATAAATAAATACATATGTAAAGAAATTTACTATGAGTCCTAATAATATAAATAAATACCGAAAAAACTTGTGGAGTAACATTAGAAAATGGTTATGGCATTTTTAGGCTCTTTTTGTGAGTACGGGCTCTGATCGAAAAGAGCGTTAACTCTAAAGCCACTCCTACACAATTCGTAGTTTTAATTTAGAAGCAAAGATCGCTAAGGTTAAGACCTTGAGGTCATTTTCTGAGGGTCAAAGGCCAAGGTGAAGATAAAACCTTTTATAATTGGAACGCAGAAAAGATCCAGTCAACATATTATATGAAATCGAATTACATACATAATCTACTAAACAAGTTTACCAGGAATGACAGAAATTATTCCAATGAAAAGGCAATATTATATTACTTTAAAAAAATGCACATGTTATGTTTCATGACACCGCCAATTTTCAAAAAGGTAGATTTACTCAAAATTACAAAAATGCTGATGGATCTCTTCTGCTTAACAGGGTTCAATTATAAAGTGCGCAATTTACGCAATTTTGAGTACATGTACGAACATTTAATTGCACAAGTTTGTTCACTGTTTTGTTACACTCTACTTGTCTTAGGAAGTAAAATATAGTAAGTATATGGTTTTAAACTGGAATCGTCATAGAAACTATACATTTTAAATACAAAATATCCGTATTATTCGTATATTCTGATTTACCTTCATATTTTACTATAAACATTTCTTACTGTCTATTTGGTATATGCGGTTCATTTTGTATTTCTTAATGTTAAATTAAATGAATACATTTGTAATTCGCTTTTAAGAAATAAACTTCTTCAAATATAAATATAAAACCGCGCAATAGCAAACCCAATTAAAATGTAATAAATTGTTGCAAGACGTCTCTTCTACGAAGAGGTATATGAGCGCAAACTTTATGAGTTTACTAAAAGGTACTCTAGGGTTTCCACAATCACCTTAATATTCACGCGTTCACTCTTACACACTACACACACATAAACACACAATCACGCTTACACACCCACACATATAAGCTCACTTGTGTGAGTATGTGTTGTATGTGAGTATGAGCAGGTATTTGGTAATAGTATGTATGTACAAATAATTAGCTTATAAATGTTAGACTAAGTATGTACTATGACTAAGTATGTAGCCGAGCGGGATCGGGAGAGGACTGATCCCGCTCGGAGACGAACACGACGTGGCTCCGCAAGGAGTGGTCCTCTCTCATCCTAAGGAATGGAGATTGGGCCCCTTTGGGTATTAATAACGCCATACACTCATAGTCCCACACTAGGATACCCTGTGTCGTGGGTGCCATGGACAATACAGAACGTCAATAACACACACACCCAAACTAAGAACAGAAATTTAAACTCATCCTTTAAATTTCGGCCTCGCTGGGAATCGAACCCAGGACCATTCGAACGGCGGTCCGGTATTACGCAGGGGAGGCACCGGCGTGTTCTTCGGAGATCCCGGAGCCTCCCTTTACGCGTTAGTCTCTTTTGAGGGTTGAAGGGGGTTTTAGTGGGTAGAAATTCCACATCACCCATCGGGTATCTTTAAGAAGATTTTCCCCTCTACAAAAAAAGAGGTTTTCTACGAAAGAATACAAGGTCAAAAATCTTTAATTCACCAATATACAGAATAAACCACCTAAGTGTGGTAAGCAAATATTTATTTAGATTTCATTTTTATACGATGATCGAACGAATCAGTGATTTGACGATGTCACGCGTAAATTGCTTTTGATTGTTAGTATAACTTTTATCTCGGAAATTCAATTTGTAGGTATTAGGATTGAAATTTTTGTAACGAAAAATAGAAAAAATATTTTTACTGAGATTAATATGAATATTTTGCTTCAGAACATGAATATTTATTTACATTTATGTTTACCTGTTATCATCTGCGAAAACTTTTATTGGCTTTATATGACACTGTTATATAATATGTTTAACCTACATTAGGCAAGGTTTCCTAGAAATTAAAGAAATAAACAAATTCATAATATTGCTTCGGTCATGTTGGATATAATTATGTTATTATATTGTCATTTTCAAGGACATGATTGGAACGCTTCTTTTGTAAGTCTATTAGCATATTCAGAATTAATGAAGTTTGGTACACTATTCAATTATTAACTGGGGACTAAAAATAATAGCTTCACAGTAATTATTTCTGATGTAACAATTACAGTTAACAATTAAGTTTAAGTATGGTCATTTGCTGTACAGATATTAGCGTTTCTACTTCATCAAATTTTAAGTTACATTATGATAGAAAGATTACGATAGAAAAAGGATTATATAAAAATCTTTTAATAAAAAAGTAAACCGCCTTCAAAAATAATGTGATGAAACTGTTTAGGAAGTAGGTGCCTTAGGTCTAGATCAATTAAAGTAACTGACACCTTTCACCTTTCAAGCAGTTTCCTCGTCAAATTATCTTATTGTTTTGAAGGGCGATTTTACTTTTTTGTTAAAGATTATTATTTCTTCCTTTCTATTGGTTTTTTTCATTATGCAGGCATGATGTAACGTTATAAAATAGTACAAACAAAGCATACATAAGCGATTGTGTTGTAATTTTTTGAAGAGTTCCGTTGTCTGTCTCCAAAAGTAATGCTTAGATCTTCACCAAATCAAAATGGGACCAGATCAAGAGTTGACGTACTATCTTACACGCTATTTTGTTCATATTAAATCGATAAACCATAAAATGAGAATCTCATAAACCTAATCGAAGTACATTAAATACACATCATCAGGGATAAAAACTGCTTGTAGAATCTCGCTCAAATTTAAATGGGACGACATGACAAGTACCAACTATCTGATGTTAAAAGAATGATCAAAATTGGACACTCAGCAAAAAGTTATCATCTGACACACATGAAATAATACAATCAAATTGAGAATCTCCTCTTTTTTGAAGACTGTTAAAATATTATTGCACGGAACTAATTATTGAGTCTTATATAATCACGTCTATTTTAATACTCATGCATGCACATGTGTTTTATACATTACACATATACAGAAACGGTTTTTCATACAAAGTATGCCCACAAATGGATATTACCTATATGAACAAATTAAAGAATATATTTGTTATATAATGTTCTATATGTTATTAGTAAATAATACTGAAAGCAGTATTAATACTACATATATAAATAATAGTTTAACTTAAAATGATATAAAAACAGCTTTAATGAAAATACTTACGAAAAATCAGAGCGCCATTTTCAAACTTGCAATAGCTACGTTAATTATCATAACGATAATTTTATTGAGCCGTTTAAAAATTTACATAAACATTTTCGCATATAAATTAATAGATTTTATTAACTTAATTAAATAAACAATGATACTATTAGCTCATAAGGAAGTCATATTAATGATTAATGATAATAATACACCGGTTATATCGCACGACAAGCCCATATAATTAATAAACAAAAATAAATCTCTTTAATTTTCCTGTAATAAAATCACTTACGAAACACCAGTCACGTAATCACTTCACTGTTTTTAAACTCACTTATAACACTTTCACTTCGGAAAACTTCGTTCTAAAGGTTCGCTTTCGCTTCGTTCTACCGCTTCGCGAGGGTTCGTCCCGACGTGCTTCCCTCGAAGCGTTATCGGCGCGTCTGACGAACGAACGCTCGCTCCAACCCTGTAACATCTACTTCTATAACTGCATTGCGACCCCACTCATCGCTATGGTAAATGCTTCTCTTGTAAACCAATAACACTGATGAGAAAGCAGAGATTGATAAAAATAAAATTTACGGTTTGTTTAGTTTTCCGCGCGAATTTATGCTTTACCTAACTGACGTGGCGCTTTGAGCGGAATATGTTTGCATCTGATCTCCATATCTCTTGTATTCCTAATGACTATGGAAGAGCTGAAGCATGTTGTGGATTCTTCTGCGGCTGACTGGAATTTAACCTAAATTTAATATTCCGCTAGCTGTGTAAAACATTGGTGCATGAGAATCGCAATGTCAATAATGGCCCTTCCGGAATACACACGGTTAAATATACGCTTTAATAGAAACGTCCAGAAATGCTCATTGTGATACTTAATATAATTGAACTAAAGTTAAGCAGTGGTTATATTGAAGTCTGATGTTTATTACATAGCTAAAATTTAGAAAATCATTTTTAAATCTAACTTTGAAGGTTAATGAAATGAGTATTTTTTAGTATATTAAACGATTTTTAGAAAAAAAGGAAAGATAATAATGATGTAGACAATTAACTAAAAGATAAAAAGTAATTCGAAAGTCCTAAGTAGCAGTCATCAGACATCAATCTACGGCGTCAATCAGACAGAAAATAATAAAGTCGTTGAGCGTATCGACCTGAGTAAATATATAAATACGGCCAACCATTTTATTATTATTTTCTCTGATCAATGCCGTAAATTAATAAGGAGAGTGGTGTGATGACTTCTACCTATGTTTCAAACTATTTTCACAGTTTTATAACTCCGATAGACCGCCGAACGAAATGGCACCAAACTATCCCAATTATTATGCATCTCGCCTTTGCATGATTTAATGTAATAATTCAAGAAAATTGCGCAGTTTCTAACACTCTACATTCGTATATTGCGTACGCGTAAGAATCCAGCCGGCGTACTGGCGGACAGAGTGTCAACGCTGAAAATATGAACGGATAAGGCCTTCACCCTCTCGTACATTATTCATACGGATTTAGCTGTATTGGAGATTTTCTAAAGGTTTACATCACCAGGTAAACCAGTTTATTATGAATTCATTTGAATACCCTTATCTTTGGTGTGAGAAGAAAAAGATTATACGTTCATAGTTCATTAAAAATGCATTTTTACCTGAACACATGGTCCTGAAATGGAATTAACAAGTTTTCTGATTAATAATCAACACAGTATAATGCAATAAAATAAACCTTATTACGAAATGATTCCATAGTAAAATTATTTTAGAAATATGTACTCTTAAATCGAAGGTAATGATGAATAAATAAATACTTTGTTTACTACCAATGGAGGTAAAGATGTATTTAAGCAATTATGAAACTATTTGGCGATAGATAACTCTGAAACAAAGTTCTAAACATTCTTTAGCGAAATAATGTGTTGATAATAATAAATCAAGGTATATTATAATTTACGATAATAATCATAATTTATGATTTAGCCAACGTACCAGTAACTACTAGAAATATTCTTGCGTTTTATTTAGGCAATTCATTGGCTTTTTGTTCAACAATCGTTTACGTTTATAGCCTCTTATTACTGGACTAGTAGACTCGGCGAACTTCAAATTGCAAACCTTGGAATATTATTTATTATAATATTTGTCTGCTTTGGGTGAGCGAATGTAGGTTGTAGAGTTATGTTTTATAGTCTACTAGCAGACTCGGCCACGCGTTGCTGTGATTAAGGTTTACATACTCAATTTAGCAG
>DWJN01002820.1:0-14584 GCA_018248895.1 Carystus phorcus
TTTATTGGCAATTTTAATGTATTTAATTTAGTTTAATAGTTTGAATTTACATTAAAAGTGTCTCTGTTGGATAAAATTGATTTTTGGCAAGATGGCGCTCGTGTGGTCGGCGAACGAGTTGTCAGAATGAGCGCGGCTGGGAAGGAATCACTTGAAACAGAATCAATTCTCTTGGAGAAGTCGAAGGGTTCTATTAAGTTATTTAAACTATCATTAGTACCAGTTAATTTGTGACAAATATGTAAGGTAATGTAAAATAAAGTTAAGTATCCTCGAGTTAGTGTTTCCTTTACATACATAACAGACCATCGTAAACTGACACAATCCGTTTAAGATAACGCATTATAACGTAAGCTTTGCGTAGTAGCTGCGTAAATTCAAACTATAATTACATAAGGTATTTATGGAAATGTTATATATTAACACATGATTTCCCAACTGAAATTATAGACTTAACATATTTATGCTTGTGTACAACATTGGTATAGTAATGTATGTAAATAATTAGCAATTATAAAATGCCATCTGCCAATTCTGGCATGCATCGTTCACGTCATAGTGTAACTTCTAGTAACTTCTAGAAGGATTACTTCTGTTTACACGCGGCACAGCTGTCTTCTGCGTGTCAGTGAGGCTTGAATAATTCTTTTATTTGTCAAAGACGAATAAAGTGTATGATTTTAAACGACACGAAATGTATACGTAGGGTCAAAAGACTAAGATTTTTACAAATAAAATGGTGTTTCTTTAATAACCAAATTTGAACAAACCATGTTATTGAAACTACGACGCAGGTCAATTTTGTTATTGTTACTATAAATAATAATTCTATGCGGTCTGTGTACGATGTATAAGTATTGTATGTGTAAAACTTTATATGAACATACATTACCGATTATTGGATTAATTAATTTGGGAGACAAGTCTTATGGACAACGGTTTTAAAGTTCGTCGATTGTGGAAAATACACCAAAATGAATACCTGTTTACGTTTTCCAAACAGGAAATAATCGATCAAACATCAAAGTAAATAGTTAAATATGAAACAGCGTTTAAAGAGAGAGTTTGTACAACCGTGAGCTGTCGTGCTTATTAAATATTTGACTTAGATAATATTACAGTTGCCAGGTACATTACGTGCCGCTCCAGAATATCCTTTCACATTTAACGACTATTTCTTGGAACGTGCGACACTTTATGATCTTCCGTTGTAATATCTTTTTTGAGACTGCTTTAATTTTTATGTCCATTTTTAAAATTATCGGATTGTTTTGACCGTTACTACTCTTATACAGCTCGTTATAAAGTTTGTTAATAGTAGAAGTATGTAAATAATTTAATATTATATTACATTTATAGACGTTGCATTATTATCTTATTTAATTTCATTAATTATTAAAGTATTAATAGAACTTTTATATATAAAAAATCGTTTACCTACGCGAACATTTGGTTTGCTTTTCTGAGTACAGATGGAATCTTTCATTTTAATAGTTAAGCTATACTATGAAATTCAAAGTTTTATTTTATACAATTAAACAAAGAAAAATTCATTAAAAAACACAAATTTTTATACTTTATAAAATGATTAGTGATTACTTTCGTGATATTTGATAGGGATGTACCTACGGATAGGCCGTTTTGGTTTCGGATATGAAATTATATATGTAGGTAGTAATTACACAAGGTAATTGATTCAGATAGTTCGGCTACGAATATAGATTATTTAGGTATTGTAAAAGGGTATTAGATACAATTAAATACGGGACAATAATTTAACTTATTTTTAGGATGTTACATAATATTAATTATAGAAAAGATAGTCGGGTTTAAAATATTTACTAATGGTTTTTAAGCAGGTAGCAGTGCAACAAAAACAAAAATTAACATTTTAACTTAGATTCAAAATACATTTTTTCTATACTTTTTTGTATAATATTAGTTATTCCACTGACTGATTCATACGGCCATGTCATAGATATAATAAAAAGCGGCTAAACAATGAGAGCGACTAGTGTCGCGGCGTTTCATTGAAAACCTGTCATAATTTGTCTCATTTACTCTGCTCATTCGAAATTATTCGAAACTTTAAAGAGTGATATTTGTTTCGAATATCCAATAGTTTTGGTAATAATTATGGACCTCCATAACAACCCAAATAATAAGGCTGAAAACAGGCGTAGCGAGAAATAACACTCATAGCTTCAGGGATAAAAATATAAATATCGATAAACAAATATTTGTCTATACTATATTATTTTTAAATAATAACCGGCAGCAAAAGAGCATTTAATATTGTTCGAGCGCTTCCTATTTTGGGGTACATATACATATCTATTTATTTAGGTAATACATTACGTATAATACGATTGTGTAGTGTTGACGGATGAACTGAACAGCTGTGAGGTGCAAACTAATCATTTACGCTCTCTCGTTTCTCATTTGATCTTGTAACATTTGCCAACTTTGTAATGAATGGAAATAATTATTATCATGCTACCATTTCGTCTAGTCTATGCAGCCAAAAACAAATAATTATTACCAATTATCACGGTTGGACCATAATTTGTGTATATGAATTTACTGACGTTAATCTCTTTGATGCGTCTCCATCAAACTTAGTAAATTTACAACGCCATGATTTTTTTTTACCTTCGATAAGTTAATGCTTGACGTCAACCCACCTAATGTTAAACAATAATATGGCATGTTTTGTGATTATTTTAGCAGCACAATAGATATATATATAGATGAAAAAGTCAAGTTTCAAGTTAGATTATTAAAAAATTACAAGATTAGGGAGTAATAACAGTAGAGTAAATAATAACCGAAAAAAAATGTTTGTATTGGTTGTAATTGTTATAATACAACATAAAGATATATCTACACATGTTCATCCATCTGAATACCTTCAACCCACTACTGAACACGGGCCTCTCCTCATTACTAAGAAGGTCTAAAGCACACTTTATCACGATGTTCCAGTGTGGATCGGTAGAGGGGCCATTAATGGCCAACCCAAGTGTCGAAAGTTGTTAGGCTGCCCGAAGACCTCCGTCGTGGCTTAACGAATGTTATTTACAATAACAATCGGGTCTGACGGATTAACGTGCCCTCCGAAGCACAGAAACGCGCAAGAAGTTTTTGCCACTAGCGGTCACTCATCCATGTAACGACCGCCCGCAGTTGCTTAATTCTGTCGATCGCATTAAATGGCCGCGAGCCGCCGGGCTAGGAGTTATTAGTTTATCTGAATAACTCAGCCGATTTTAAATACACTAACAGTCCGTCTAAATAAAACCACGTTTAACCATTCAAGTTTGTGTTAACAAAGATGTTTGAGAATGGAAGCAATAAAACTTTAGTGTTGGCTACTTTTAAGCAAGTTTTAGTTCTCACGGCCGTGGTGTACGCAATTAAACAATTTTATTATATCATCTGAAGCTGACCGAAACATCACAACTCGTTCACAACACTTCTCACAACACCCACGAAGAATTTAATTGCTCAAATATAGACGGTGTGATAAAAAAGAAAGCGCATATTTAAAGTTACTTTAGAAAATCGATCTTTATAACAAATATAGGATTGGTATTACTTTGAATAAATAATCTCAACGTAACATTCATTTTCATTGTTTCAATGTACTTTTAAATGGAAAATTTATTAATCATTATATTAATAATGATAAAAGAACTTATAAGGGTTAACATACTCTTTTGTAGCAGATAAACATGAGCAGGTACAGTTCAACGGAAATGGTTGAAATAGTAGAAACTGACTTGGACTATATCTAGCAAATATTAAAACTAGAAAACTGTCGCCTTTTTAATAATATACTCCTTAGTATAGTCCTTTCACAAAGCGCTGTCAGCTTCTGTCGCTTCATACGAAACAACGTCTGCCGGCATATGAATTTAATTTTAAACATGAATAAATTCAATAGATAAAAACTAAACTGTTAACTACTATGACTGGAATATAATAATCGAGATATTATAAGCGAAGTATCACTACGTTTTATTAAGCTGACTAGAAGTTATAAAGATTTTATAGGACGGTGTCTAAATAATGGTACAATTTATTTAACGCAGCAACACTGGCTGACTTCAATTGAAATGTCAACTGGGGGGTTAAGTGACAATTTCCTTTGAGATTGGTATTGTCTAATTGTTCACTTTAGCGTTAGTCGTTCTTCTCGAGGATTTAAATGTCTTCCAGTTCATTTCTATGCCTGGAATACCCATTCCATACTTCTGTAATCTTTAAATATAATTTATTAGTCTTTTGTTGACATGACAATTAATTGAATTACTCAGCCGCAGCAAAAAGAGATCTCAAAGGATCGATCAGTTCCTATTAAGATGGTATTATACTCGACCCAAAAGTTGATAATTATGTAATATTCAAGATATATAAAATAAGTCTCGCCGTGCGATATTTATAGGACTAATCCAAATTTATTAATTTATCATCCTCAATTTCCTATATAAGTTAGATACATTTTAAAGCTAAACAGCAATGTCCAAACTATTCCCAAATGTTAGTAGCAGTTTGGTATTTTTGTACTATAACTAATAAGGTAGGTACATAATTGTGCAATATAATAAAGTCAGCAGATTTTAAAATGGGCCGATAACAGCTCGAAACATGCCTAACGATGATTTAAAATGAAAATGTTTTATAATACGAGTATTTCACAACGAACTCGGGACCTCTATAATCTCCATGCGTAAAATGGTTTAAATCGTAAACATCACTCAGGCACCACACTCTAGCAAACTTGCTATTAAAAAAAGTAAAATTGACAGCTCGGCTCCGAGATAATATATTAATGAAAAGATGGGATGAAAAAAGATATGAGAATTCGAATTTTAAAAGGCGGCGCGTTCAAGCAACCGTGCCGGAGTTTATTTTGTTTGAGTGTTCGAAAAGAAAACAAAAGTGACGTGGTTCTTTTCTCCTATTTGCCTCTGACCTCGGTTCTTATTGACAATGGCTGCCAGAATGAAATATGGTGTGCCGCTAACGAAAAAGAGATTAGGTGGACGATATTATTCCTCATCTATTGTTGTCCATCTCCGAGGCGGTACTGTTTACCGATCAAAACGGCTCACGTGTTTTTAAATCACCGTGTTATACCATGACGAAGGATCTATGTTTTCTTAGGATATCTCATAGCCCAATAAAGGGGACGGATATCTTTGTTTGTTATTCAAAATTTTGGTACCTACATCTGAACACCATGCTATTATACAGGGAACAACTTGAATGATTATACCCACCTACTCTCATTAATTACAATTTGATTTGAGTAAACGCAATTAAAATATTTTTATATTAACTGAACTTCTCTGTCGAATTACTATGTCTACATTTGCGTCTGATTTATCCATTACAATAAATTATTACCTTTACGAATCAATCAAAATAAGATCTCTTTTGAATTAACTCAAAAAATTAACAAGGTTACTGTTTAAAGCCCTACATAGCCATTAATCTCCTATTCCAGCTTTATTACTGTAAATTCTAACTTAATATGTATAAAATAACCTTGACAACAATGTAATTATTTCACACATCTTATCGGAGTGGAGGGTACCGTGTTAGGAGTGGAAACAATACGCACAGGGTAAGGTCTTTTTCATATAAACAGTTTTTTACGGTCGTCTATCACGTCCTGTATGAGTCTAAACGTCCATGTAAACGTGCGCCATCTGAGGCCGGGAATAACTGAAATTAACGTATACAGAGCGTTAAATTTATTAAAACCCGCAATTTTTTTTATGTAACTAATGAGACCAGCGATCGAGCCATATGATGGTATGTGGTCTCCATCGCTCGTGGACATCAGCAACATTGAAGGCATTTTAATGTCTTAATATGAGCATTGAGAATATATAATCCTCACGGGGTACCCTACTACCAAGGCTTCTGTCGCATCTTATGACATGGTCTACTGGTATAGGGTTCAGGATAGTATTGTAGTACATTATGAGCGTAAATCGCCGAAGAAATACGTCATCTGTAAAATCCCTAACTAAGCGGCGTGTGTGGCGTAGGACTATAATGTTAGACCGAGAGAGAGAGATTTCAGTTCTTGATGTCTTATATATTTAAAAGGTTTCATTTTTAGATACGTACTTGTGTAATTTTATATAAGTACTTTGTAACGTTTGGGGTTCCATATATTTAATTTCGATTTTTAAAAGAATTGAAGATAAGGAGTTCAATAATGGGTGTTGGTTTTGAACACGTACAATATTTTAAGATATCTGTAATTTTTTAATAATATGGATTAATAGATTATTTGGAGAGTTGTACACGAAAAACTCTTGGTTTCAAGCAAAATCCTAACGCATAAAAGCGTTTAAAATATTGAAAACATCAACATGCAAAATGGTTCCGGTTTTATTTATTTTTTATTCGGATATAACAGTTACCGCACATCCCTAGTTGAAGGCAGACACAATAGCTGCCGCGGCGAGTCGTTGAGCCTTCTGAGAACCGGTCGCGAGCAGCGCTCCGCCGAAATTCGCGTCGACCGACCACCGACCACCCAATGCTCACCGCGCCATCGACGGCACCGACCCGCCCGATACTTATCACGCCTGTATTTATGACTAGAAACGCCATTACCGATACCTTCCTCGGGCGAAGGAATCGCAAAGCGAGACCACCCGTTGTAAGTGATGTCGACCGAATAAATTATTCGTATACCTTTTCTTTGTTACAGAAATTAAATTATAGCAGGATAGTGCTTATAGTATTCGTGGCGAATTGACAGGATGTTAAGGCAGACAGTGTTTAAGTGAGGTGTGGTGCGAGCAAGAAAGAAGATTGCACCGCTAGTTGGTGCAACGATCCCGCCTACACACCGCTCGGCCCTATGGTTTAGTGTTGTGGCAATCGATATACACCATAAAATCGATAATATAAAAATGTGGAATGAATTATTCACGTAATAAAATATTATACAATTGTAATAAATTTCGATTCGAATAATAAACGTGATATTGAAAACGGACTGAAAATTTATTGCCATCTTTGTTTTAAAGCAATGACGCACTGTATGATAGTTACAAATATAAATGTACGATAGTAACTGATAGCCACGAACTAGTTTATTGAAATCACCGTGTCTTAGCCACATTTAACGAAGATGACGCATCTACCGAAATATCCATTTATTAGCTCGAATATCTCTCACAGATGTGAATGCTGCGTACTAATAATTAGGTAATGCTCAGGAATAAAATATTTACTCCGTCGATAAAGTAATCATGGGGAAAATATATTTAATTATTAAATGTTTAGCGTGATAATTCTTGAATTTCATGTTTCATTATCGTTGCTAATTCAGCAATGAGACCGTTACGGAAAGCGTTTAATTCAATCATCATGAATGGTTTAAACTTATTATTAAAAAAAACGATTAAATTGATTTATCGGTATTAATGGATGATTAGATATTTGATATTGACGAAACATAGCGAAATAGAAGTGACGTGTACGTGAGTAGAAGTGAATGTCGATAAGTAGTTCATAAAATAAGGGTCAGACAGCCCTGCTAGTCGGTTCATTGAGAAAACCTGTGTCTGAGCGTACCTCCGCGGGCGACCGATCGGCCGGGCGAGCGGGCCAGCGGACCGATGTGTGCGTCTATGTGTAATCATTTGTTAGTTGTAACCGCTCGTAAGTTTAGAACCATGGCGCCCGGTACGTTCTCGACGTGTTTCGTTAGCTTTTACTGTTGTTATTGTTATATGTTTATTGTGTGTTATTTATTTTTGTTAGACTTCAAACCTTTAGCACCTAACGCGTTTGCATGATTATATAAAATGAGAATTACTGAGAGTTTGTTAGCAATTTTGTAGGTGGATTACACATATTATAATAACCCGTTATCTTATTTCGAGAAGCGAGAGAAAGTATATGGTTTCTGAATATTGATCGTAGGAAAGTAAAAGTAATCTATGTTGCGTGTTTAAGAAATGTTTACATAATTTGCGTAATATCGTCTATTGTAGATTCATGGCTGGAAACGTTCCCCGTGTACTTTGCGTGTCGAATTTTAAATACACTTACGTAAATAAACAACAACTGTCGTCGAATTAGTACGAGCGGTAGTCTGGGAATATCGAAACGCAGACTGTGACGCGATATTACGTTACCACACTAAACACAACAAGTTTACAATTTATTATAAAGTCAATAGGCGTCAGCACGCATATTGAAAAGTATAATTGCTTGTTCAAATATAGAATCGACATTGATATATTATTTTGCAATAAAAGATTGTAGGAGTTTCTCAAGGAGCTCTGGGACGTAAACGTTTTTATGTCAATTAACTACCTCCAAAGGCGTTAAACGAAGTTTAAACAATTGTAGATGATTATTTAATGGATTATTGTGATGTGGATGTAGAATTAAGACAAATAAAAAAGCTAACACGCCTTGAATCGATACAAGGGGACGAATACTACAATAGTGTTATTACTTATTTCAGTTTTCCTTGCTTTGGTGTTGGCGCAACATCGTCATAAATCGACCATTTTAGTTAGAACCCTGCAGTGAACTCGGTTCATCCTTACTTTTTACAATTTATATTTTTTGTTATGGTGCTTGAGTTTAGAAATAGCCTAAATTAATGGCCTGATCATGTCATTTCTATAATTCCTTCTTGTCGTTTTTGTGGATATGTGTGTCCATATCCTGTAACATATTTATATGCAAAAAAAAACAACTATTTCAAACGTCTATGGGCGTAATCAAAAACATAGTCTGTGATCGCTCAGAATGATTGATCTCGGATAAATCAGGGTTGGACCTTTCCTGCCTACTACAAAATTAGACTGCTAAAAAATCATAGTGGCATAAGACGTTTACGTTGTTAATTTCATCATCAACCTATAAAGCTTTCAAATATAACATTATTGTAATGAGACTTGATAGTCTACTTTTGACAGTATTATTAAAAATACATTAATTATCAGTACAAAAATACAGTAACATAACAAAGTATGTCAGTAGCGCAGTGAAAATAATTAATAGTAGTATAAATAGAACTATAGACAAACTTAACATTATAAATTCAGTATTGTACTCTCAATGTCTTTGTTTTAAAATTGATTTAAATCCTGTATTATTGTGAAGTTTGTACAAGGTTTAAGGGGGTCTTCGCCTACTGGCCATAGATAACATCGTTTGTTTAGCTGCGCAAATACAGGCGGTTTAGTAGCATCACGCACGCTCTACCAAGAAATTTTCATTTACTTGCCGCCGCATAAATACATACGTATTTGTTATTCCTATTAACATGATAACGGTGCTTCGAAGAAATATCTATTGGACTAAAAATTCGTTTCAGATAAGGAAATAGGTCACAAAGATGTCATTATAAAAACACGTTGTTTTTAATGAATAGGTTTAGGTTTATGGGATATAAATATCGGCATTTAAATCATATATGTTTGAAGGATTAAATGTTAAAGTTATTAATGAGATATCAAATTATTCTGTTAAAGGAAGTGAGGCCCACTAGGATACTCCGTGTCGTCGGTGTCATGGACAACACAGAAAGACAATTATACACACCCAGACCGAGAATAGAAATTTAAACTCGTCATTCAAATTTCCGCTTCGCTGGGAATCGAACCCAGGAGCCTTCGAACGGCGGTCCGGCATGGAGACCATTACGCCACGCGGAAATTATTAATTTATTATAATACGCTTTACCATCGTAAGAACACATCACCGCTTACCATCAGGTGGGATTCATATTCATTCATAATATTTATTTGCAGTAATTGTGGTTACTTAGCATGCATAGTTCTCACAATTAGCCATAGTTAGGGGTACAAAATTTAAATTTAATATGTCAATTTAATAGTGATATGATATGTCATTTTAATGATTATAATATCAAATGAAAATATTGTCGTCAAGCGTTAACTAGTAATTAATAAAAATATATTTACGTTAGATACCAACTTCTATTCAGTTACTTTGTTTATAAAGGTTTTATGTTTTAGAAAAGCCTCAGAATACAAAACAAAACATCGATTTCTAAATAGTGGGGGTTTAGAAATCGGCGAACAACCTCCAATTGTACATAAAGATGACAGTTTAGTTTATTAGAATTGCTGTGATGTCGTCTGCTATTACTCAGGGCTTTAGGTGTTTTACACACTATCCGTAGAGGCTCTTGAACTTGATTTACTGATCTATATAGTTAAATTATTTGGGATTAAAGATCAGTTTAGTTAGTGCCTTGAATGTTGGTCTTGAGCAAGAAGTTAATTTGAATACAAAATGCATTTTTAGTCTTTCACTCGTAGATGTGCCCATTATAAATTTAAAAAAATTAGCTTGTGCTTCGTTCGGTGAAGGTATTACAAAGTCTAGAGATTTTCATAGTGTTCTGAAACTTGTTTAATACTCTCCAATTTAAAAAAAAGAGACCCGATCCCAATAACAGTGATTAAGATTTGTGATGTTTTCGAATTCTTGCTTCTATTGCTTAATTATTTTGTAACTTTCATTTAATACATTTTTTTTATGTAAAAAGCCGATAAATGAGCAGAAGAGCCTCCTGAAAGTATATAAATACATTTTTAAATAATAAGTTAAAAAAAGTAAACAGAAAGTTAAAAAAAGTCAATGGATATACATTGTGATAATTCTATCTAGATATACATGTACGTGGAACAAAAACAGTGTTAGTCACGTAGACTGATAGTGCGTAGGCCGCTTTATCCCTGAACGATGTTTACTGTGAACGTGCCGCGATGTCGGCGCGTTGTGTCAACGCCCTTATCTCCACATGATGTGTTTACAATGTTACTTACAGCACACCAGAGACACCTGTTATGAAATGATAACAATCACAGTCTGTATTTTTTTTAAACTTATCGCGGACACTCAATATTTAACTAACTAATCATCACTCTATTGTCTTTGTATTTTATATCGATATAAGCTGACCCAGTAAACGTTGTTTTGCCATAAAAACAGAAGATAAATATAGAAGATAGATCGAAGAAGAAGAAGGAGAAAAATAGAAGATAGATATAAAAATATAAGATTTCGCAGTTACGTGGAGACTCGCCGTGACCATAATCCATGTAATTGGGGCGAAATATCCAAGTTTTTAATACTCACAAAACCCTAATATAAAAAGATGCAGGACTACAGCTCTTTCTAGTATTATTTTAGCAAAGTGACAATTCGTTGTGTGAAGTTTGTTATTTGTTTTATTTTATGAATCAGTTCCGTAATTCAAAGAAGCAAATTTTACTTTGACGTTTATCCTGGAGTGTTTATGAAGATGTACGTTATTGAGTTGGAAAGAAATATTTATTAAGACTAAATGATATTTATTTAATAATATCTATTTCTTTGCGAAAATAGTTTCGATATAATGTTTCTAGTTGTAAACCAAAATCGAATAAAATTGGTTTAATATTTTTATATATAATTTTTCTGTTTGTATGTATGTCCCTGAACTGATTTTAAACGGTTGGACAAATTTTAATTTAATTTTTGTGTATGTACCCACATACGTATTCAAGAATGGTTTAGATTTCTAATCCAATAGAAAAAGTATTTTTAACGTGTAGGATAACGAATATAGAGAGTCCACTATTGTTTCTATATAACTACAAGTGTTAGTCTATTTCAAAATATAATTAAACAGAGACTGTCAATTAATACAAAGCACCGGCTCTGCTGAAATGTGGAATCGTGGGAAGATGCCGGCGGCGGCGGCGGTCTAATGTATGTGTCAGTCTTTGTCCAAGCCTAGAAATCCTTTGTGCAATCTTCTTCCTTAATACGAAGTTTACACGATAATATTATGTATACTTTATTCGTTTTGGTATACAAAATGCGTTCCATTTTAATAATTTCCTTACTTCCTTAATCAATATTGTGGTATCGCATGTACATATGTATGTCTACTATTGATCAAATTGTGTTGTTGTGTGACTAATAACCGCAACTCGGAATAAATTACGTTTTTTCTCACGAATCTAACCAGTCAGGATTCAATGTAGAATATTTTGATAGCTAATTGTAGGCAGGAAAAGTTCGAATAGAGACGAATATTGCGAAATTAATAAACTATGAGAGTACGCAAAATACTTTATAAGTAAAATAAGCTAACTGTGTAGGTGTAACTCTTCCATTATTAAAAAGTTATCAAGTCTCATCAAAAGCCTTTAGCTATACAAGAGTTGACTTTAGAAACTTTATCTCTACAAACTGTATATCTTTGTCTAAAAATACTGTTTGTACCATAGTGCCCACTTTGTCAATAAATAGTGAATTGCACTATCGTACTCCCATACATTTTTGCATATGAAAATAGTAACTTGATGTTTATTTACTTCGTGTTATTTTTTAATCAGTATCGTAGAGGGCAAATTTTTGAGAATGCATCTTATAGTTTAAGTAAGTCGAGACGTGTTATGTAGTCTGTCTATAATTAACCGACCAATATTTAGTAATAAACCACACACATGTTGAGCTGCTACAGCCAGTGAAAGGCACGACCGCAAAGGTATAACAGCTTTGGTCACTTGTGTATTTTCCTTCACAATATCTACTATTATAGTTGTGAATAAAGTTATTTTTAGTCAAATAAACCCCGCCTTATCTTTTCATATATCATTTAACCTCAGATATTTCTTAACAAAAAAGGTGTATATTCAAATATTGTAAGAATAAATTGTTGTATTGTAATGATTTGATATTGTTTGGATGTTTTAATGACATATATTTTAAAGATAGATTTAATAAAGTTAAAAGTATATGTTTGTGTAGAAGATACACATACGTACGTCTTTTTGTAAGACCGTTCTAATATCATTATGATTTTGACCGTTGAGGATAAAGCTCCGAGGAATTTTTTTGCAACATAAACTCACATCCAATTTACATTCCACAGACATCAGAAATTTGGCACCGTGTGAGTAAGAATAAAAACGCGTGGATGTAATCAATCAAGTAACCTCTCGTGACTGTCCATTTAAAATATAGTATCTTGCGTGCAATTTTATATCAGAACATTGATTCAGACTATGTCTAACTTCATAAGGAGTTTATATTGTCTACACTAGATATTCTGAAACTCTTTTAAAGCTCTTAAAAAAATGAAGTCCTTTATGCTTTGAAATTTTTAGTCTTAAATAATTTCAGCATATATTACGTCCTTAGATAGGTTATTTATTCTATATTTATTAATAAATTAAACATGTACAATGTTATAATTAAATAAAAGGATATAGTAAAATAAATAAATTAGCAGTTTCGGCAAATGTTATCCTGCAACATAAAAAAACGTTTTTTGTCGAACCGAATAGTAAATTTAGAACATTTTCAAATCCATCTTATACACACAAAAAATCACTAAAATCGGTCCAAGTGTTTTAAGTTCAGTGACATTAATAGAAAACTTTATACATATTTACAATGATAAACACTTCGATTTCGATGCTCGACGATAAGTATAGATATCCGCATATACGACACTTTTTCCTTGTAATTTTAATACTTGTTGTCTTATACAATTTGTATATTGAGTTAAATACATGATATATGAAAAATCCTTATATGGTATGAGCATATGAACAATCTAAAGCCATATATGCAATAAAAAAGTGCCATTTTTTTGTAGGGACCGTCGATATACTCATATCCTCACTAGGATATGCAGTGTCGCGGGCAGTATAAACAAACCACCTGTGACCCGAAACATTTGTCTCATAAAAGTCTTCCGCGGCCAGAATCAGACTAGCTTTGCATACCGGGTCCTAGCAACTTATTAGGCGTCAATCGATATAATCTAATAATGTAATAAATCATTATTAAAAAATCGAAGTCTAGTACACGTATTTACAATGAATCATGTGTCCAAGGAAGCCCATTTTCCCTGAGAACTAAGCATGACGTGACATATTGAACGCAGAAAGCTATGCGTGAGTCATGTCAACTCGATGTGCAATTAAAAATTACTTTTGTGATGTGTCACTAATTGAATAGCCGGTAGTTTATGTCCATAGTTCATTGTAAAAGAATGGCCCAGTATAAAAATATGTTTTTATTTAATTCCTTCTTATAGGTACTGGAATTATATTTCTACTGTTGGGTCAAGGAGAAGTAACCGATATACTTCGCACTCTTATATTTATTATATCCGTTTTGATCAAGGTAATTGATCACTGTCACCCATGGATATTAGCAATACCAAAGGCATTAACTAAGCCGAAGAGTTTGTTTGTTTGAACGCAATAATCTCAGGAATTGCTGTTTCGAATTGAAAAAATCAATTTGTGTTAGATAGTCCATTTACCGAGGAAGACTATAGTCTATATAACATAATGCTATGACTAATAGGGGTTAAGCTTTGATAGGAAATGTTACAAAAACGGGACAAATGTTCCAAAGTGATACGAAGTTCGTCGGCTCTACTGCATTATATAAAAACAGAACTTTACTATATAATACAAAATTCTCAATCTAGAAATAAAGAAGCCCTGATTTCTATTGGTATTGTGTGCTCTTTAAATAAAACTGCGTTTTG
>DWJN01002821.1:0-14583 GCA_018248895.1 Carystus phorcus
GTATCCTATGTTTGCGACATTTTTATTAAATACATTGAAAAAATCTACGTTAAAATTATTATATCAGTATGTTATGTAATTACTGAAACGACATAATTAAAATTCAGTTATTGCGTAATATTAAGATCTTTCCGCTATTGTATAAAATATTTTATTTCTTAGTTGTCATTAAATCAGCCATGCAATGCCTACATAATTTAAAAAGCAAAAGAGGTCAAGTAAAGTAAAAAATGAAAGCCATAATAAAATTAAATGATGACTTAAAATAACTTGTTCCTGGACTTCATTGTCCGCGGGGCTTCGGAACTTGGGGTGGCAATGGGGTAAGAAAGGGCTTCACTCCTTCTTTGTTACGCCTCCTCTTCCTTGTCAACGTACCTCTCGGAACGTTGCCATGAGCGAGCCACGCTGATGTAGCTGTTTGTTTGCTTGATTGCGTCTTCGCTTAACTACTTAACTAATCTTCAGCGCTCCCCCTTATATAGTTATGCACACTCACACATCTGTCGTGTGTAATAAATTTGTTTGTAATGTATTAGAAGTAAAATATATATATACATTACCTTCTTTCTTTAACAACTATTTTCTTGATAAACAAATTATCTCTTGAATCCATGAAACTAGGTAGATGAGACGCGATGAGCGGAGTACAAACTAAATAGTATAGAGCGAGGTACCCTCCGAAAGCAGTAGTGTTGTGGTTCTTGAACTAATTGCGGGAGAGCCCTTGCATAATATGTTTATATGAATTTCTTTTTTTATATAATTTTAATTTTTATTACCCTATTGCTTTTTTTTATATAGAAAAAATTGTCACAACCATAGTTCAAATTTTTGTTTTCATAACTGTTTAACATTGATACCACTTTTATTTACAACCATAGATCCGATATAAATTCATTAATTCACCATTCTGTGCTGGTCAAGTTGTCACCACTATATAGTTTGTGCTTCTGCTTGTCACCTTGTGACATTTGTTTTCCTTCTCAATCGTGTCACCAAATTGAAGTTTTAAATAAAGATAATTTATTTTCGTACTCAATTATCGTATTAGTATTACGTACTTTGTTCAACCTTATTCCCTGAATATTAACTTTAACATGTCTGTTAATAATTTTGAAGATCTAAGTCGCAGTGGTAACGTATTACGATTTTACGTTTATAATTTCTGCAATTATATTTTTTATAACCTTTTTGGTGCAATTACTGCAATTTGACCAGAACGGTGAACCTGATCGCGGTTCAGGTCATCTTAGTATTATGATTATTAAACCGTGAGTCAGTGAATAACCCAAATAATTATGACTTATGATCTACGAAAAACGAAGCTTACAAATTTATATATTTTATTTAATTTGCTTCGCTAGAACTTGAAATAAAGCAAGAGCGGTGAGGTAAACAGCTCAAGCCAAATTGAAGTTCAAAATTCAAAGTGTACACTTAAACTACTTCAAAGAAGTCAGAAGGGTGCATGATCGACAAAATCATTATAGTGAAGACAGCATTGACAAAAATACCTTCAACTTTCCTTGAAAAAAAAAAACATGTCACATGAATATTGAGGAAAATTGTTGTGAATAGGTGTAAATAACAGGCATTTTCTCATTACAAATTTTTCAAATTGTTTAATATCTTCAATTGGTCTTATAGGATTAAAAAGTTATAAAAAAGATTGTTGTTACGTAAATACATAACATTATTTGACTTGATAAGTATATGCTCTCACTAGCACTATGCTATGTATGTCATTAATCTTTCAGTTTATGTTCAAAGATGTTGGGTAGTATGTTCGAAAAACAATATCCTCAGTGTCTATGCTATTGATTTCAGAAGCAAAAGAACTACTTAAAAAATGGCGAGAGAATGGAGAAAGGAGAGGAGAGGATGTGCTGGATCTTTGGGAGATTATTTCAGAAAATGACTTACATAAACTTGGCTGTGAAAGTAAGTATTAGTTGTAACATTTCCATGTGTAATTGTTATATTACATATACAGTTCTTCTGTGTGTCATGTCAATCTATTTGTAGCGACAGATACATGATCAGTTTATTTTATAGCTAAAAGAGGTTCTCAGTACATTTATTTACCCTTTTTGATTTTTAATAAGCTAACTTTAGACAAAATTTCTAGAATAAGCAATCTGATCTAATTAATTGGATAGTTTGGATAGAGATGACTTCTAGTCTATTTTCGATTCAACAATGGCTTGTGTGCTTCACACATCACTTATATTAGGCTACATTTATCTTAGAGTTACAGCTTATTCTAAAATCTAGAAACTGCACAATAATTTCATTGTTAAATTCCATGCATACAAAGTTGCAGGCACATAAATAATAAAGCTGCACACTCATAGCCCCACACTAGAATTCCCTTTGTCATATGTGCCATGGAAAACACAGAATGACAAGAACACACACACTCAAGACCGAGAACAGGAATTTAAACTCATCATTCTAATTTCGGCCTTTCTAGGATTCTAATTCAGGGCTCTTTAAACAGAATTCTGATATGTTGCCCATTGTGAGACACGGGTTGTTATGTTATCAAAATGACTAAATATAATTACAAATACCTTTTGTTTCAGAGCATGTGATACTGGAGCAAGTGACCTTTGCGGCGCTGGATTGCCACTGCTATGGTATAGCAAAGAATTGCATCAATATGCTCGAAGAAGAGTTTCCGAACAGCCTACGTGTTATGAAGTTGAAAGCAGCCTTATTTGAGGCTGCTGAAAAGTATGTATTTATAAAACTTATTTTTATTTTCTCATCCAGGAATGCAGCTGTCAAACTTTATCTCTTGCTGGCGCCACTAGAGTTTGTGATATTGTGTTGAGTGACATTACGGTCGATTTCAAAATTAGTTTGTTTTTGGTACCATTTATTTATCTGACATATGAATATTTGGAAGCTGTTGAAACATAAAAAATATTGGAAATCAGTTATTAAAAAAAAAAATAGCTAAAAAGCAGATGGGTTAAGCATTAAAAAAATCATATATGAAATAACGTTAAAATGTATTTATCTTATCTTATTTTAATCTTGATATATATTTTCCAGATACAGTTCAGCCAGGGATATTCTCGACTCTATAATTGCGATGGACGAAACTAACGCCCCGGCGCGGAAACGTCACATTGCTATATTGAAGGCCCTGGGACAGATTCCGGACGCTATCAAGGAGCTTGTGTCGTATTTGAAGAAGTAAGTTCGTATTTTTTTGTGTGATGTTACAGATTATGCTCTTAAACGATTTTTTTTGTGTAAGTTGAATTCAAATTAACCTTCTTTACTCATGATGCACTCATGGTGAAATGGTTACTGCGTCAGGAATTTTGTAACTCGCTGGGTTGGATACCACTCATTTTATCCACAATGATACTCGGGCAGTGTAATAATATAATCATTGAATCAAAGTCGTGATTTTAGCCTTAGATTTATTTTTTATGTAGCCTTTTCAAAGGAAAATCAAAGGGAAATCATAATGCTTATGTCTACCAGTAAATCTCAGGTAGATTTGGTGGTATCTTATTATACCTATGTATATGTCACAAGCCCGTACATTGCTGTATAAGTAGTTTGATTACCTCTCTGCTCCCAGTTACTTACAATATGTCTTCAAGAGGAGAGTGAATAGGCTTTTACTAGGTTAGTGTGGCCATCATCTTAGATGTCTTCACCACTTATCATCAGTTGGGTTGACGTCAAGCATTAACTTATGTACAGTAAAAAAAATCCAAAGTTCGCGAAAGACGTCGTGTGATTCACTCAGCTTTACTGTTTCACAAGATTTTACTTCCTATATTTATGAAATAAATATAATGCCTTATAATAATCTCCTCCAACAAGTCCAGTAATGAATGGTGTAATACAGATTCATCAGTGACGTGGAGGGCTGGTTGGAGCTGAGCGAGCTGTACCTGCAAGTGCAGGAGTACGCGGCGGCCGCCTTCTGCGTGGAGGAGCTGCTGCTGCACCAGCCACACAACCACCTGCTGTACCAGCGGCTGGCTGACATCCGCTACACCATGGTAACTTGCACTTTTTAATCAACCTCAAAAAGAAAGGAGCCTCGTCCTCATTCAACGGTATTTGTATGTCTGTTACAACTCTACTGGGTGCACTGATTTGGATGATATTTTATTCGAAAGCTGGTGCTTATCATGTGATCCCATATTTGAGCGACATCTGACATTTAGTTTTTGAGTTGTTCCTAACAATGTGCATTGAACTCGATGTTACTTTAGTATTGGATGGAATAATTATTGCTGCTTATTTAATTGAAGTTAGTTATTTCTTTTGTCCGTTGACAAAGTGATTATCATTACAGTGCTAGTATACTGTGTAGTAGGTAATGTAGAACAGAATAGAGGGAGGCTTGTAATGTAATTTTGACTAGACATGAATCACTCGGGTTTACTAAAGGAGAATTTAAAAGGACATAAAATGAGATTCTGATAACATTATGTATTTAATCATTGTATCTATTGCGTAATAAATTTGGTAGATTATTAAAAGTTTTAAACTTTATAATCATTCATTTATGATCTTGTAGGTTTTTATGGATATTAACAATTACAAAATTGTCGGGAAATTATCAAATAAGTATTTGTTTTCAGGGTGGAGTAGAAAATATGGAAATAGCTAAGACTAATTATTGTCAGGCGTTAAAATTGAACCCTAACAACATGCGCGCCCTACTTGGATTGTTTCTCGTGAGTATATTGTACATTTATATTTGATCATAGCAAATAAAAGCATGTGATACATAAATAAATATATCATATGGTTTCCTTTACTACAGTTAGCAACAACATAGTTATATTGATTATTACTTGCCTATGTACCTATATATGAGTGTATAGTTATATCTTAATATAACATTATTAGTGACTTTTGCTTTGGAATGCAAATTAAAGATGTGTATACGACGCACACATTTGACCTATGTATGTTTGTATATTGTTTCTTTAATGTGTATAATTCTGTACACGATTTATTAAATATGTAAATTAATTTCCTATAGCACTCCCACGGCTCTAGAGATTATCGCCATTAAACACCCACATTGCTTGACAAGTGTAACTATTTAGGTCCCTACATAAGAAACATACTGTGTCTGGCGTTTAATATTTTAAGATGTTAGCAAAACTTTATGAGCGTCCTAAATTTAAATTCGTTATACAGTACCTACGAATTACCTTATTAACGAAGTCTTATATATTTGCAGGCTAGCAACAACCTAGTGAACCATTACAAGAGTTCTGGCAGCGCCAAGCGTAAGGAGGCGTGGCGACTCGCGCGCTGGGCACAGGCGCAGGTGTCGCGGCTGCCGGCGGCGGAGCCCGGGCCCGCGCCCCTCGCCGATATGATGCTGTCACTCGCCATCACCGACTGAATGGACTACATGTGGCTCTACAAAATTTAAGCGCCGCGATAATGTGCCATTTTCTAAGGTGATTTTAAAACTTCAGAATGTATGATGACAAATCGCTCCATATATTTTTAGGTATACCAATTTAGTCATCACAAGGCACAGTTTTAATCTTATCGAGTACTCATAATTCTTGTCCTGCACATTTTCTATTCATTATTTTCTTGTTTATTTCATTTTGATGTAGAAACTTCTTTTTAATCATAAAAAACAACATGAAACTGGGATTTAAACCACGATCGAATCGGAGGATTCTACAAACTGACTTATTCCGCCAGTGCTAAACTGTATCTCTTGTTTGTGTCGAATTTATTAATACGTGAATACATCCAACTTTCCTTTATTTCAAACACACGTGACGTTTTTCAACATGCTATGGGACTATATAAATAAATTCGATAAGCTGTTCACAGTTTTGTTACAAAATACAACTCGTATTACATTGCAGCTGTTGTTAGTTGAGAATTTACACAATGTAGTAAAGTGTGTAAAAGGAAATGTAGTTTCTCTAAGAACTCACTGGGTGGCCCTGCACGTAATAGGTACGAACTCTCTTAACAAACTATAATCTATCCAATATATTTATTTACTAACGGGCGTTATCCTCAAACATAAATTTAAACATAACTTTTTCTTTAGGATAGAATTGCAAACTTAAAGCATTCTCGAATAAATTAAAAATTTCAATAAAGTTGGTCCAACCTTTTAAGAGTTCAGTGACATACAGGCGATCAGAACAATTATTAAGATTATTATATAGAGATTTATATTATAGGTATTAATGACGCATTTATCAATAAATGGGGGTAGGTGTAGCATTTCATAAATACATTTGCAATTGCATTCTGGTATGATACATACTACAAGTAAATAACGGAGATTTTGCAATATTTTATTAAGTCAGTTAGCAAATCGAGAAATCTACCAGTAATTTGGGAATAATAACATGGCTGCTGTCCAAAGCTATTCCATAGGTAAATACTTCTTATGTTTTGAACATTTCTCTCAATTATTAGGTTATTTTTTTCGTGGTAGTTGTATTATTATTTGTTATTGTGTATGTTGCATAGTATGAGTGTGATTTATCAATGTATTTAAAACGGTATAAGGTTAAAGTATAAATAAAATAATAAATAACAGTTATAAAACCGTATTGTATTTTATTTAACCCATATTTTAATTTGATTTCATATACTAATAGATATTCAATTTTACGTAGAGATATATAATAACCTATAGCAGACGTGGTTTGAGCTATATATACATTTTTTTTACTTTAAACTTGTTCCTTGCGAAATTAAAACTTTGATACGAAATATACTTTTTCTGAAACGATAGTAAATAATAATAATTTTATTTCAGATATCAGAGATCCATAGATTGTTAGTAAGTTAGTAACAATTTAACTTATTATTATGTAAATATTATACGTTAAGATTTTATTGTAGGCCAAAGAGCAGCTCCATGGAATGCCTCTGCATAAAGCAGTACTCTGGTAACACGTAAAGAAACACGACCGTATTGTGAATGTTAAGAGAAGAAATACACAAACATTCATTTATAAATATATTTAAATGGTAGTATATTTACAAATTTTCCCTTACGATCTAATATTTTATCTGTAGTTATTCACGTGACGCTCCCCGGGCCCTCGTCGAAGTCTCGAAGCGGCCGCAGTCCCTTGAGCGCGCGCGCCGCTTCGTTAGCTCTTATTTCCTCCGCCTTCTTTTCCCTCCTTTCTCTTCGTGTTATCTCTCCTATCGAAAAATATTTCTCCCTGGAAAATAAGGCAGAATTTGATAAGGAATATGGATAAAACAACAAGAGCTAATTGTACACGTGTTTTTAACAGAAGCAATATTAAGTCTCTAATTAAAAAGAAACGGAATATAGACCGATCAATGATATGAGTATAATCTATTTTAAACCGAAATATTTTAAGCTTCCCTATATACTCTAGTAGCGCCACCTGCGTTGACAGATATGAACTACAATATTTAAATTTAATAAATTAGGACTTTTCGTACAGTTCATTTGTCATGTTTCATTTATATGCTCCTTTTTCTTAAACAATATATATTGCTTGGAAAGAGTATATTGAAAATAGGTTATTTTAAAATCCGCCAAGTTACCTGAAGTTATGCGCTCCGCCGTTGGACTGTACGGGCACGTCAGGCACCTGGTCGGCCACCTTCTGGTAGGTGAGCAGCCGCCGCGCCGTCAGCTTGGACAGCACCTGCTCGCAGTTCCCCACCAGCTCCAGACTAGGGTGCGACGGTACCGACTCCTCCTTGTATTCCTCTCTGAAATGTTATTTAATATCAACAATATTAAATAAAAGCGAAGCGCTCATAGCCCGATGACTTAGTGATCGACCGAGTTAGGCAACTACGAGTGCGGTTCATAACAAGATGGATGACCGCTAGTGGTAAAAAATTATCCAGCGTTTCCGAGCTCCGAAGGACACGTTAATCTGTCGATCTTCGTTTTTGTTTATACTAATAATATAAAGCTGAAAAGTTTGATTGATTGTTTGAACGCGCAAATATTAAGGAATTACTGGACCGATTTGAAACTCTTAGTGTAAGATAGTCCATTTATGGAGAAAGGCTATATAGGCTATATAACGTCACGCTAATAGGAGAGGAGCAGCAATAAAAATATTGCAAAAACGGAAAAATTTTGAGCTTTCCTTGCGTGCGCTAAGTAAACAGTGAAAGTTACTCAAAAATCATGTATTACAAAATTGTTACCCTCTTAAAAGTTCTAAATAAAAATCTGCGACAGCATATGCTTAGCTTTTCAGGTTAACCCACTATAACCATTGTTATGGTTATCAAAATAGGTCTAAAATAATTTACATGGCAAAACAACTTTGCTGGGTCATCTACTCGATAATAGCAGTGGTTAAAGTTCAGTTATTAGACAAGATCTACTATAACATTTTCAACGGTAAACATGTTGTTTGTTTCCATTTCTCTTTGTGTCATTTTCTGTATATTCTGTGGTGTACAAACAATAAAGTGTTTATCTATCTAACGGTACCTGACCACGGGGTACCAGCAGACCAGCCGCCTGCCCAGAGCCAGGTGTCGTGCCGCAAAGCTCAGCAGGTCACTGTAGAGATGCGGCAGGCCGTACTCCACCTTGGCCGGCACGTGGCTCGACAGGTGCGCCTCGCTCAGGGTATAATTGTCCCTCTCTATCCCTATCTTCTCTGTCGGTTCCCGTATGCCGTATGGTGCTGTAGGATAGCGTAAAAAATTTGGTGTCAATATTCCGTTGCCCGCCAAAAAGAAAGCTATAAACATATTTGTTTTATACAATTTCTTTCACAAATATCATCACCAAAATTATCTAAATTTTATTTATCGACAGCAGATGTGAAACTAGAATACCAGGAGATATAAGGTAAATAACAAACGGAATGACAAACTTACCAAGGGCAAATAAGGTAATTGTGTATATAACTATCAAACATAATAATTAATAAGTTATTGAATGCGTCCACCAACTTAGACGTCTTCACCACCTACCATCACGTGGGGTTGACGTCAAGCATTAAATTAGAGTAATTAAAAAAACATAATACACTCACGATCAGTGACAATAGCGTCAAATCGCAACGTCTCCCGCCACAGCGGGAGCGAGAAGTCGCTGACCACGACGTCGAGGTACTTGGAAGCGCTGCCGTACTGCCTCATATTGCCTCGAATGCTCTCCTCCTTTGTTCGTGCCTAAAAATTGTCAACAATTGATAACGTACCTAAAATCTAACCTAATCTAACCTAACCTCCAAACCAAGGATTCCCGCAAATTATGTGCATTAAGCTACGTCATTCTGTACTTAAATAAATATATACTGCAACAGAACTATGGAGTAATGAAAAGCAATTCAATTTATCAACTAACAAAATTATCGACTGTTAGTGAAAACATTTGACCAGCGCTTCCGTGGTTTGGATAGAACGCTAAGCAATCGTTAAGGTATGTTGTAGGTTTGAGAGTAGCATACGAACTTCGAACACTTGGATAAATCACCAGCCATAGTATATAACATGATCCACAATAGCCTCTAACCTCAGTGATTATTAGACGTCCTTGCAGTAAGCTCATATATGAATAAACAAGAAAGTTCGGATAAGATAGCGACATGGATTTTAAGATAGAAGAACGTTAGCGTTTTTTTGTAACTGCCAGTAATTTTCGCCAAACTTTATGGTCGCTCTGCCTAAGTTAATCTTCATCGCAATACAATAATTTGCAAAAGACACGTCAGAGGGCCGAAGAGATTGGCGATTATACATATACCTCGACCATAACCAGTATACATACTTTGTTACCTTTTGGCCGACGCGCGAGGGCCTTGTCCGAGCATGCAACATCATGAAGTCAATGTCGGAACCCCACACGTGAGCTGAAGATGAGAAAATTTTCAAGTGATAACTTCGTGGTCGAGCTCGCGCCTTTATAGAAAGATTAAGGTACATAAATATGATTTTATTTATTTATTTATTCTTTATTATACCAGTTACAGATGGTACAAAAGGCGGGCTTAATGTTAGGAACATTCTGTACCAGCCAACCTTAGGGCAAAGCAGATATCGACGAAATTAATTATTATTTGACCACAATTCCATTTGATTTTATGCAATATCTTAAATGAAACAAAATTACCCCCAAAATGTGCTGCGGCTACTAGCAAGGAACCGGAGCCAACAAATGGGTCCAGTAGGATGTGGCCTTCAGTCACCTGCGCTTGATTCGCCATAAGGATCGCTAATTGCGCGTCCATGCTGGTATTACCAATAAATTGACGCTTCTTTAAAGAGTGCTGATTAATCAGATCCCGCTGGCCATCTGTTACCTAGAAATTTAACAAGAACATGTATGAATTTGATATGTTTACAATACACTTGTATACAACATTTTCAGCTCTTCTACCTGGGAAAAATACTTTACTATTAATGAAAAGACACAGTAATTACAACTCAGTACTATATTTTATATCTTTTAGAACGTTTTTAAATGTTTTCTAACTTTGTAAATCATATCAAATAAATATTTATAATATATATGTACTGATCAAGTGCAAAACACACCATTTAAACTTTAAAACCTAAACCCCTAAACACAGGTATAGTCTCAGTTATTAGTGAAATAATATTAATGCCATATTATGGTCAAAGTTCATACCCATCTTCCAAAGAACAACGCATATGGATTCTCCGGTACATTGTTTGGATCGGTTCCATAAAACTCTATATATGATAGAACTATATCAGGATTCTTCAGTTTCACGGGCCCTTGTAATGGTAAATAGTCAAAACGCTATAAAAACCAATATATTTTTTTAATAAATTATTTTTCAGCATAGCATATTAACAGCAAGCATATAAGAGTACAGTACAGTAATATTGAAACATACCTCAACTTTTTCCACTTTTTCTTTTAAAGAGAAGTGTTTGCAGAATGTCTCAATTTCCACTTTGAATGACTTTTCAACATCACAGCATGCTTCAATTAGCTCCCTGGGACATACATTATTTGTGTCACATTTGTCATTGATTAAATCTTTTGGGGTTGTCCATTCTCCAGTATAATTATTCAGTGCATTTTGCAAATTGCAATGCAAACTAGCCTCGGAAGTCCCACTGGACCATAATTCTATACAATTTTTCATTAGAACGGACCTAGAAGCTATTTTCTTGGCATGTTCTTCTGAAGGCAGTTCTATAATCCAGTATGGCTTACTTTTGCATGGATGCTCAATGAATTTATGGGGAATGTGAAACATGGATAATATGCTATGCATTTCCTGGAAGAGATAAAAAATATGACAAGTTGCAGAATCAATTTAGTATTAACCAAGAATATAAGCAAACTATTTTAAACCATAGAAGATATCACTTCTATCTAATACCATATTTCTGCAACTGATCAGTGTATTGGAAGAATCTAGAAACCTGTGATATGCCTATTATGACGAGGGTTAAAAAAAGAAAGAATAAGCTTTTACTGTCCATTTACCACTCTGAACTTCGTATGTGTTAAGATGAAACCTTCATGAATAAATGATTTTCATTTTCAAAGTCTCCCACTCTAGGATAGGACTGCTTTTTAATTATAGATTATAGGTGATATATTAAATGAAAATAGGTAGTAAACAAAAATAGATAATCTGTGATAATGAGATGTAATTTAGTTGACAACTTACAGCAGGGGCGGACTAACCCTGTCAGAGGCCCGGGGCGGCAAGTTAAGGCCCTTAGTGTCAAAATATTTTTTTTTTCACATTTGTATGAATACCTTATAATTGATGATTGAATTAGCCTTTCATGAACGGTTACGAAAATGAGATACGTTTTATTTTTTAAATCATGTAACAGAATTTAGAAAAAATTGAAAGTAAAAACCTTTTTAAAACAAACTTTTATTTAAATGCCTTTATAAGATTAAAACGTAGGTACTAAATATATTTGTTTAACTTTAATTTCACGTCTTTGTCGATGGCATTATTAATGTGTATATGCCAAATTACAACTTTTTAAAACCAATAGTTTTTGATCCAAACCGCGGATAGACTGACGCACAGACGGAAATCATTTTAACTACGGGGCCCCCAACCACAGACTTCCTCTTAAATGGGTACTAAGTATATTTTCAAAGCCTTATTTACTATTTACACAGTTCTTGACATTATGTTAATGAAGCCCATAACATCAGATAAAACTGTTTTATTTCATTCTTACCGCATGACGAAAATCAACATGCTCGTGAGCAAACCACATGAGATATCGACGCCACATTATATTTATTAAAGTATTTACAAAATAACTTAATTGACATTAAATTATTTTTTCTTTACGAATATTAATGTTTAATTATACTGTAATTTGAATAAATTCATAATTTGAAAAAATATAACCCCAAATATTGTTTACTGTTTTGACAATTTTGTCATTGACATTTAACGTATATTTCTGACATTATACCACAGATTCTGAATAACCAAAGCTACAGAATATAATGCCCGAAGTTACTCTATATACGTATGTGCTTATATCTATATCGATGAGAGAGCAACCGCAATCACAAAACCTCTACGAACTGTGGTAACTAAGTATATTTATTAAACAATGTCAGAATGACTATAAAAAATTGTAGGTACTAACAAAATTATTAGTGTAACAATATATAATAAACATTATTGGGTTACTAACTTACCACATCTATTACTAAATACAAAGTTAATTTATGTGTCTAATATTAAAAGTTATAAATCTAATCTTCACCAAAAAAAAACGTTATATTTCACTTAAAGAATATAATTATTCTGTGTCCCAGCACAATCACTCACAATACAGACAAAAATTTATATTATCAATTATTTCTATATTGCAACACCTGTTACACATAACATTGTAAACAATTTTACTATTGTAACAAATAAAATATCCAGATATAATTTTGGTTATGTATTTGTATTGGGATCTGTTCTTTCTGCTTTCATTTGATTATCTAGCAGATCCTGATGCCTTTCATGAAAGAAGTCAAGGTATGCATCCTTAACATTACCAGAGCAGGCTACATAGTGCCCCCCAGTATGTTCCATCACCACTGGCGACACAAACAAGCTTATTAAAGATTCACTCATTTCTGTAACAAACAAAAACATTCTGTCTTATAAAAAGAGTTTATATAGTAATTAATATTCAGCAGATCTTCTTATACCGAATGTATATAAATTGAAATGTGAATGTAAACCATTTTTGAATAAACTTAAACACATGGAAAAAATTTCATCAAAATCTGTCCAAACAATTAGAAGTTCCACAACATAGTTATGAATAGGCAAATTACACATGTAAGGAATAAACAAATATACTTTTAATTTTAATATTCCATTTGGACTTAGTTCTTGGATTTTTTGAAGATGTCATAACCATGTTTTTCACTTTCAAGACAATTTTACAACATAAAGGTATTGTTACCTTTTGGTATTATAGAATCACTTTCTCCATACACATGTATTGAAGGTAGATTAATGTCTTCATCATAGAATCCCTTGTGTACAAGGCTCCCTGATCGGAAACCTGATGCAAGCACTGCAAAGCGAAATGTATAAGGTAAATCTGGAAGAAATGATAAGTATTTCAAGTTTAAAACATAGATTGGTCATCTATTCTCAAATTTGTAATTTTACTACAACTTTAATATTAATAATCTGTCACTTTGAAATTCATAATCTCAATAATACAAAAATATTTCGTATAATATTTTTACACTGTTTTTCAATAAATAGTAAATGAAAGGAAGATCTATCAAAGTCATTAAATATTACCTGATTACTAATGTAATTATAATTATAATATGTTATAATAGCAAACATCTTACATCCTTTCTGCTGCATAGCAGCCAGGAGCCCAACCAAGCAGGCACCTTGTGAAAAGCCCATGAAGCCATCAAATGGCCCATGTTCCTTTACTACTTCCTCTATCAAGTGGAGAGTGTCCTCAAAACCAATGGCTGGTCCACCTAAACATTTCCCGCTGAAAGTGTTGTCCTCTGCATTGAACCACCAGGACCTGCCGTCTAAAATGACGAGATATTATGTATATGTAGATAAAGAAATGAAATATATAATAGAAAAGTAGCATACCTTCATCTCCACCACCCTCATCATTTGCAACCTTATGAGGTGCTGATATGAAAGTAAGCTGTGCGTATTTATTCACGGCCTTTCGAAAGGATCCAATTTTCGCTCTGAACACTGCACCGTTCTGACGATATCCGTGAAAAGCGAGAACCTTCAGCTTCTTTTTATCATTTTCTTTATTATTTTGAGATTGGTTACAATTTTGTTCAGACATGTGGAAGGCTATCGGATGCCGGTTAACATATAAAGCTCTGAAAAATGCTTTGAAGTTTTTAATTAAATTACTTTGCTGGTTGTGTAATTTCAAAATTAAATTAAATTTAGAAAATATAACACTAAAACAACAACCAATAAAATGCATCACAATTCACACGCACATGTCAATTGGCATTGGCAATTGATTGTCATACGCCAAATGTTGACATTTTTGACGTTGACTTATTGAATAATGCTACCCTACATTTTTATTTGTTCAGTATTATACTGG
>DWJN01002822.1:0-14582 GCA_018248895.1 Carystus phorcus
CCCGCCGCCGACGCCGAGCCCGCCGCCGCCCCCGCGCCGCCCTCCGCCGCCGCGCCCGCGCCGCCCCTCGACAAGCGCTGATGACTCCTGACCCACAACGGTCGCTTTATTCATGTCAAACGCAACAAACCGTCTAAAATAAGGATCCTGTCCAACCTCTACTAACTTCGACGTATCGATGGACGAGCTCGTATGACAAAATAATGTGCAACAATAAGTAATTTGATTCAAAAATAGCTGGAATCAGTCTTCTAACGATGAAAGCTGCAAGCGATCAAACTCTCCTCGACTAAGAAATGTTGTAACCCAAAACCGTAGTGTTCGCCCTATCATACGGACTGTATGATCATACATCATACATCAGAAATTCCTTTCTTGGGACTTTCTTTAATGAAATATCATACTAGGAGAGCTGGAAGACCACTCGATGCGATCTGTATATCCAGTTGTAAGGTAATAAACAAGTTTTCTCCATTGATCGTGTGTCAAGTTTAAATCGACAAATCAGTAAAAAAATATTCTTAGCGATGTTGCTGCTGACTGTTGAAAAGTGCTATTAGACGCCTTACAACCGGCCCGCCCTGATCACTAATTGAAATTTACATCTGTAGCAATGAAATCGTGTTAGCTCCTAAACTTTATGTTATGTAGGACTTGTATATATTGAGGTTCGCGTAATGTACATAATTTTCGAGATGACTTTGGTTATTTACTTATTTTGTAAGTTCTTTTTAAGAATCCTTTTTCACTGTTGTATAGATCGATAAAGATATATTTTGATTGTTTCATTATATTATATTTTCTAAAAAAAAGGAAAAAGTGTTTTATTATTTATTTCATACTTGTAGACTGTAACAACTAATAACTAGTAACCTAACCTGAACTTTTTTTTCAGTTTCTTTTTATTGACATATATTACAATGTTTATCCCGATGAACACAAATCCAAAATCATAAAAATTGGTCCAGCAGTTCTCGAATGGGGTAAACTAACGAGACTTTCTCTTATATATATCGAAGATGTCATACTTGCTAAAATGTATGGCATTCTTTATGGAATCTACGGTGCAGTGATTCTATAGTATGGTCCTATTCGTAACATGTAGATCAAATATAGCTCCTTTTACTAGGGAGCCACAACTCATCTCTTCTTTGGGCAAGCCATTCAACAGAGACATTAACATTCCCAACTAATTGTTATTTGAAATATACTGATTCTGCACCAACTGGAGATCATGCTATAAAAATTTAGGAAAGGTGAATAAATAAAAAAGAAATTATGATTGATGAAAATGTATTAATAAGAATCTATAATTATTAATGTTGCGCCCAAATAAAATAGGCGGAGTTTTAGTGATACCATAAAATTTACCTATCAATAAAATAAAATTACCCTCTACATTAGCATATTCTTCTTTATAATTTTCTATGAAACCTTAATAACTAAGAGTCACTTAGAAATCGCAAAATAATTATAGAACCAACATCCGAAAGATTTTTTTTAAATAACCTAGCACAAGTAGATGATTATAACACAACATTGTAACAAATACAAGTCAAAATATTTATCATTACATAAATCAACTTAATATAGAAAAGAAAATTAAATCCTTTGTACTAACAAAGGACAGCTAATTTGTATAATAGAATAAAATTGATACTGTGTAGTGATACTATAATTCCAGTATAAATATTAAAATCCAATACAAAAATGTGCAAAACTTGAACAGTAGCAATGTCATAATCCTACTGTAAACTGCAAAATTAATTTTTCATCAGATATAGAAGTCTGATGCATACATGAATTAGAAATAATAATGAAATACTTTAATGCTATGTTTATCAATAAACTACCCTGTTAATAATTATACTCTTGATTAGCAGACAGCACCTCATGGTTACACATTTGGTATATTTTTTTTAAATCCAGTGAAATCTAATCTTAATATTGCTTTTGGAAGTACAAATCTAATTCATTTAAGTGTTACTTATACCATAAAAAATCATAGGTGCAGCATTTTTTTTGTGTTTTCTTTATTTTTTGTCTATAACTATATTAAATTGCAAGGTTATTATTAAAAAATAAATCAATTATATTCTTCATCTTCATCCATAGCAAAATCTACGCCTGAATCAGCACATACTGGGCTAAAACAAAATAAAGAACATAATTGAGAGTTGATATAAGAATATACACCTAATAAGAATTTTATAAGTCATCATATAAAGGTACATACCTCATTGCTCTACAGGAGAAAAAAACAAATCTCTTCAATTTTTTGTTGTAGAAGAAGTAGTTGAATGTCCACAGGCAACCAGGCTCACCAAATGGGTCACTTGGTAGGTCTGGATTATAGCTATATATGCGGCAATCCGGTAATGTCACTTCTTCATCAATGGCGGCCCATAGTGCTGGCCGTAGTTGTCTCCAGCGTGCACCACCCACTGCAGATAAGGCAGCATCAACTGCACCTTGTACCCAAGTCAATGATGGTTCTGCACTAAATTCGCTACTCTGTAACGTTCCAACAACAAATTAATAAACCTTTGTAATTTTCGTCAGTCATAATAACAGGCAAGTGATTAATAATTGATACCATGTCAGATGTATTTTTTAGATGGATTCAAATACAATAATGGTGAAAATGGTAATGGTGTTAACATATTCTTCTATGTTATATTTAAAAAAAAAAACATATTTCAGTATGATCTATTTTCTTATTTTATAATCTTTACATTTCATTTGTCTCTAGTACCTTCCTAAATCTAAATTTATTTTCTCTTCTTGATGCCTTCGCCTGAACAAGATAAGAATAGCAAACAATTGTTGATGATCAATTATGATTATATAAAGAAACAATGATGTTGATGAAATTTAAATTTTAGTTTCAAAGGTTTTGAGCTATTCATAATTTTATAATTAGTGCCATATCATAAAGGAACATTGGTGAGTACTTAAAAGCAACGAGTGAATTTGAAAGATAGATAATTTTTATTATTTAATCAACAGATTTCTATCATGCAGTGCTAAAATAGTTTTTCAAACTAAGCATAATATTATCTGTATGTAGGTACCTTGTTTTAATTTATCAAATTAGTATTTATCTTTTTAAAGGTTCATTTACCTTTGCCATTGAAAAATCATAATCTGGAAAAGCAGCATTTAGTGTTGCAATAAGATAGAACAATGTCTTGCGAGAAATGGTATCACATAGGATGCCTTCTTCATCACCAGAGAGGCTTCGGCTGGAAAAGAGTTTTTTAATATGATATTTAATCATTTCAAAACATCATTTGATAGTCCAAACAAAATTATGATAACATACCTGTACCCAACACCCTCCGGTGGGGACAGAGCTTGTAGATCATGAGTAGTCTCTCCATCGGCAGTAAAACGTTTATAAAACGCTTTCTCGTTGCCTGCCAACTTGCAGCTGTAGCTCTCTACGCGGCCCTGCACAGCACTGTCTCCGTTCAGGATGGACAGTGCGCGATTTAGCGCCTCTAGGCGTCCGCTCTCAAGGAGTTTCATATTTTCTGTTTCTCCCTTGAATTATTCTTACCCACACAAACTTCCTGTTGTTATTCTTAAGCATATATTTGTGCACGGAGCACTACTTCTGTACATAGCAGAGGGGTGTATGAATATTCCTTTCCTCTTCGAATGAAGCAGCTTCACGCTCGGAATCAAATTCTTCTTCTGGTCTTTTTCCGCGCTGATGAAATGCGGGAACATCACAAATAGGAAAAAAGTTTTGTTTTTCTTCAAACCGCTTACCTCGGCGGCGAATTTATTTATAGCTTCTAAAGGCTTGTATACACAATACAATAGTACACAATGGCGCGTCACCCCACTTGTTGTCCGCTTGTCCTACAAAATATTCGTAAGGCACTGAGCAATAAGTTAAGAATCAAAATCCATAGAAGACATCGTTAAAACTTCAATAATCAAATGAGTATAAAAATAGAGAAATTTAAACAAATTTAACGCTTTAATTCCAGTAACACAGCACAACACAAATTTCACTAGACCTATTCATTCAACAAATTACAAAACTGGGAACCATAGAGAACACTCAAAAATAGTCAAGAGCATAGTGCGTCATAACTCATAGGCACAGATTACGACAGAATTACTGTTCTCTAAATCTCTGTGAGTAATATAACATCGTCGTCGTAGTTAGCGGTCAGATGAATTATACATAGGTACCGTAATATCAATTTAAAAATTCACATATCTCAAACGGTGGTAATAAGTAATCAAGTATGCCCACGTATGTACACGGTGTTTTCCTTGTGAAACTTTTTGTTTTAACAAGCTTTTCAAACTTGACTGGCTGGAGACACTTATTTAGATTAAAGTAACAGTCAGTACGTTAATTTAAAATGTTTCATCATAAAATCTGCAAGAGTTCTACAGTTTTTGAGTTGAAACATGTAATGGGACAGCATTTATCTTGATTGCAAACAACCTCGATTATTTGTGGAGGAATACCACACTGAATAATAAGTAATATTATGGGGTCGTCGTCCCTTTTTTTGAGGTTGCTGAATTTTATGTCAGTCATAGTAGTGGTACCTACCTACCTACCTACCTACTTTACTTGCTAAATGCCCACCCCTCTAAAATTTACTGTAAAATTATAATATCTTCGATATTGGCTAATTAATTAATTAAATAATCTCCGTCTTTTTTGTAGACAATATCTATATATCTCTAGGGTTTAATGTCAACTATGTCAAGTGCATTTTTAATAATTATAATTGTCAATGTCAAATGTCAACAATTCTCTACATTCAGTTCTCCTTTTATATTTTTCGATAGGTAGTAAATTACTCAAATGTTTATGTTCAATCCTCCTTTGAGTATTATGTTCCTTGGTTCAATCAATCGAAGAATATGTTAAATGTAACGTATGTAAAACTGTAACACTGTATAAACTGGCTGGTTACAACTTGAGGGAAATGAGGAGTGTTTGAGTTCATCTTTTATACTTTTATTTTTATTGTTCTTCTAAACAAAATAGAAGTTTTTAAATTAAATTAAAAAATACTGCATTTTCATAACAGTTACAATAGACAAATTTAGATTAAACTATTATTTCTGGTGCTTTTAGTTCAAAAGTAGTGTTTACATTAAAAAGTGTACTTTTTATTAAAAAAGATAATAATCTTATGATGGCCTCATCTGTATCTTCATGTATTGGCAACTTATTAAGAAAACATATATCGACCCGTGTCACATATCGAAACTATGGTATGTACTATTGGTTTTAAATACTTAAATGTGTAAAAACTTGAAGTGAAAATAAAGATAACCCGAATTCGGAGTGTACTTGGTTTTTGAGCAATACTTAGGAAGTGGTCCCTTTGTCACCCTTAATGTATATTATTCATTTTCTCTACACCAGCTGAAAGATGTACGGTGTTATTTAAGATTAAAAAAAAAATCTTGCCTATATGTTATATTCTTATTATGCTAATAATTTTTAACTATGATCAATCTATATGGAGCAACCCTTTAATTTATTTACAGCAACACTTAAACGATTTTACCGGCGTACAGATATTGTTCAGAATGATAAAAAGTGGGAGGTGACATTAGATCACAGGAAGTTAAAGACTCCAAATGGTCAAGTATTAACCGTGGGCTCTGAACCCCTTGCTCGGGCCATAGCTGCTGAATGGGATTCACAGACTGAGACAATTTCGCAGCCTTCCATGCATTTGGTGAATATATATTGTGTATATACAATTCTATTCTTTGTGTGTATGCCACTAAATTTTTCCAAAACAGTTATACCAAAAAATTTGAGTTTTTTTTTTGAGTTTGTGGTGAATGGAGAATTTGTTAGACTTAAATATGTATTTTATGTTACAGGTTAACATCTGTGAATAGCTATTATCTTAAACTTAATTGGGGGTATGATTAACTTTTTTTTTTACTTTTTGTAGACTGCACTTTGCAACACAGCTTTGGACAATCCTGGGAAAATTAATTCACATGACATTACTAGCTATTTATTGGATTATCTAGAAACGGATACACTGTTATTTCATTCAGATGTAAGTATTACAACTATATTTTAATACTTCACGATGATTACTAAACATTACCAGTAGTCTAAATTAAAGATAAAAAATCCAAAAAATGTATATTCCTTGGAAATATAGTTAAAAAAATAAAATGTGTGGTATCATGGAACAAAGTTCCATATTATAAAAATATTAATTTTAAGTATTATGTAATGTATACCATTTTTTATTGATAAAAAAAAAAAAAACTACTTTACAAAGTTTATACTTTTATTTTATTTATTAACGTTAACGTTAACTTTATTTTATTTACAATGATTTATAAAAAATATATAATAATAGTATACAAAGAAACAGCTATTTACATGAATAATAATCTTATGTTACAGACATTTTTTTTTGATTAGGGTACCCCTCCACATCGTCCCATAAGGAACATTGTTCCATAACATTAAAATTTTTTATGTCTTCCTTCAATCTCTACAACCTTATGCTACTTGTATTATTGCTTTGCTTATTTATATGGAAGAAAATAAAAACCTATAAAATATTACTTCTGGTTTTGATAGGATTATTTTCTGTTTTTTTTTTTTGTAATTTTGTGCCATATTTCTGTTTAACTATTGTGACAATTTAAATCTTTTCTATTTCTATGTTTGACCACAATTATTAGTAATTTGATATTTCTTTAAATTAGGAAACTGAAGAAATGAAGGGATTACAAGCTGAAAAATGGTTGCCAATACTTGAATGGTTTCAAACAAGATTTGGTGTGACACAAGAGATTTCCAAAAATCTGGAACCTCCCCCTGTTACTACAGAAACACGTGCTGTCTTGGCGCGTCATTTTCTATCCTATGATTTTCCATCCTTAAATGGTATGTATAAATAAATATTTATTTAGCTTCAAAACATACACTATCACTCTGCAAATCTA
Organism: Carystus phorcus; assembly: GCA_018248895.1. Lineage (NCBI taxonomy): Eukaryota > Metazoa > Arthropoda > Insecta > Lepidoptera > Hesperiidae > Carystus > Carystus phorcus. The sequence goes on from DWJN01002822.1 coordinate 6,973, forward strand.
TTTTTGTATGTGTGACGATTTTCGGAAATAAAATGATGTAGTCTAAGGAGCATCAATTTGTATACTTGAGGATGTTCAATCTTAAAGTAAACCTGCACACAGCAATGGAATAGATGGGTTAATGGTCAGGGTATTAATACCATAAAGTTTTTACTGATTTAATTGTGTAGAAGTCAATTTAGGCACATTATTTATAATTCTAACTTGGTTACAATTTGATGTGTCATATCAATGAGAGACATTAGTTACACAATGCACTAATTGTGTCACATAATATGTAAATTAAATGACATACTTAAAGCAGATAATGATTATTTGCTTAAAAAAAATGGCAGTTTCACATGATACATTTTTAAGAAAACTTATTTATGGTCATTGTATTTTAAGATTTTTTATGTATCTAGCTGACAGGCAACCATTGAACCATCTGATGGTAAGCGGTTACGCCACCCATTGCCATCAGCAACACCTATAGCATAATCATTACGCTTCCATCTAAGAAAGGATAATGAAGAAAATACTAACTAGCTCTCAAGTCTCCAGTCAGAACAAGACGAGTTGTTTGACGATTTATTCAAGCAAGACGGTAGTAATTAGCCAGCCAGACTTTATCAAAGGGTAATAATATTAATAATTAATAGATAGAATAATCCTTACGCGAATTCCTAGCCTACCAGCGTCTGTTGCTTTTACAACACCTTGAACTATCAGTCTGTAATTGGGGAGAGACCTCTAGGTAGCTCCAGTTCAGCAAACAGTAGTATTTGATATGCCTTGTTAGCCATAAAATTTCACAGAACAAAAATTAATATATGGACAAGTAAGGTTTTTGCTACCTGTTAAAATTTTAACATCAAATTAAGAAGATTGTTTATGTAGCTATATGCTTCGGGGTGGAAGCTCTCAAGTCACCGATGTTGATGTTGGCGTGCATTGATAGGGTATTGGAACCCAAGGAAGCTGTGATGCTCGCCAGATTAGAAGAGGAGTATCAGGTAGGTACCTCCTTCTATCACGATGTCAAAGGATTTAATTCTATACTTTTATTTTTTAATTGATATACGAGCAATAAACTTAACCTTAAGCAAAAAACTAAATCGATTAAACTTGACTGAAATCCCACCGGTAAATGGTGTTACAGTCTTATGAATGTTTTATAGTAAAAGTTTATTCACATTTAATATAAAGTATGTTAACTGGTACACCGATGATGCCGGCGAGTAAAAAAAGATATTCCTTTTTATTTTAAGTACTAAATATGTAAATACCATCAGGCTAATAAACTTATTCGCCATTTATATTGGTAGTTCGTTATAACTAGTGTTCGACAACATTACATATAAACAATGTTGGGTAGTTTAAAATAATATAAGTTTTCTTTTTTGTGTAACCAGCCGACTAACGAGCAGACTAGTCATAATAATATGGTGGCACAGATCAGCCCCGGTGGTAAGTGGTCACCGCAACCCAAAAGATATCACCGAATTCACTGGTGTGTTATCGGCCGAAAAAAAAGGAAAGAAATTTAATAGGGCTACTCAAGCCCGTAGCTCGACCATGAGTCGTTTGGCGACCTTAGTTTAGCGAAAGGATGGTAACTAGCCAGACTAGCTTCATGGAAAGATTTATTAAACACTAAAATAATATTGATAAGATAATCCTTACACGAAGTCATACCACCAAGCAAGACGGCTTTTGTCATCAATCGTAAGCGATCAATAATTGTAACTAAACATGATCTGCTTATGGCAATTTTTAGGTTTTCGAAAGACAGCTAGTCGCGTTTGTTAGACAAGTCATTAATTAATGTCGAAATTCTTCTGCACATGCAATTTTGCTATTTGGACTAGCCATATATTATTCTAGCTGCAGCAGGTTGTTGAGAGTATATTTATAATTAATTGTACATTTTAAATGAAGCCTAAACAATAGGGTAATGTGTGACTCATGAATAATAGTACCTAACAACGTCAATTTTCATTGTTGTTCGGTCGTCTTTAGAGACGAAGATTGTGTCGTATACCCACATGAGTAATCATTTAGATTGGAGATAATAACATTGTCCTGGTCCTTTGTGACAGCTGGCGCGGTGGGGCCGGGTGCCGTGGGCGCACGAGCTCAACCAGGCTGAGCTAACAGCACGCGTGTCGGCCGCGCTACTAGTTATACAATGCTCTACCGAAAAGCATTCGGCCACGGCAAAGAAGGCTCAAGGAGAACGAAGCGTGTAATGGATCATACAATTCCTATATGGACATCGACTTCATCGTGTGACTGTTAAGAGTGATGTTATTGTTGTGAAGTTATTGCTGTTGTTGGTAATCATATAAATAAACAAGAAAAGTAGTTGTGACGTAATATATTGTTGATAAAAAATTAATTATTTCATTGAAATTTTCCCATTCATCTAATTTTGAGATCAGATGTGACGTTAGTTATTTACGATAATATAAATAATAAATACTATATAGACGTTAATAATTTTCCTCGTAAATTAGTTGAATACGGCGAGAGTGGAAAACGGGAGTTATCCAAATTTAAGTGAGGTCGAGCGTATGAGAATGAAATAGAAATAGCAAAAACGGAATCGCGAAGTTCCGCTAAATATAGCTGGGCGGGCGCGGAGTGTGGTGCGCGCGAGTTGCGCTTGCGAGCTCGCTTTGTGCCTGCCGTACTGACAGCACTGGTCTCAGTGTTAATTAACTTATTGACCCATTTTGTGCATCGTGTGCGAGGATTAACAAACTCAACAGCTCAAGACATGACATTGCCGTATTTTTAATAATAGCCACTCATGTACGGATTTGGGGCTGACGTGTTCTAGATTTGGATTTTTGCCCTTACTGCCACCGGGACTTCAGCAGTGCGTAAGTATCAACTTTTATACACATTCGACTGGTTTATGGGCGATCCTCGTACTTATATTAACTGCGAGGTTGCATTATTACCTAAATGAATAGTAAATGTTTATGTTAGACCTAGAGATCTTTAGAAATAGGTCAAACTTCTGTTGCAATATCAATTATAGTAATTTTGGTTATAGAATGCTACACACAATGGTTTACAAAACATATTCCACATCTGTTACAATGACTGTCGGTCGAATTATTATATTACCTAAATTGACAGTATCAAAACTATTTCAGTGATAAATTTTAATTGAATTTTTATTTCTTATTATTCCGATAATTGTATTTTATATTTTTAAATATTGCGTTGACAATATTACTTTATTTGAATAAAATTAATCTTATAGACTTTCTGTTACACAAACACATGTACACAAAATATGGCTAATTCGATTGGTAAATCCGAATTCTCTGCAAAATACTATCTAATTATAATAATATGTTCAACTGTTATATTGGTGTGTTTCAGGGGTAATGAACGGCGACGAAAAGGAAGAGGCTAACCGCCCGCGCCCCCTATCCGCAGGTATATGGACTCTGTTCTCGTGGCTACGTCGCAACGAAAGATCATCTTCAAGCGAAAGTGTTTCCAGCGTTGGATCTGCACGGACAGCTGTCAGTTTTGATTTCTTGGCTCCAGCTAACTATAATTTTACAAATACACCCATTGTGCTGACCGCGCCAATTAACCCTCCAACGGAGACATACAAAAGAAGATTGCAAGATCGAAATTTACGACGACAGCGAGACCGCGACGTAACCCTTCATCGAAAGTACGGCCTTTTTAGAGAACTTGGAAACGGTTACGACGGGTACACCCTACCAACTCCGAGGAGGACACTGGTGAATACTGTGGACAGACCGAACAGAGAACGTAGAGCCACCAGCGAGTCGTTACAGCGCAGGGCTGCGTATGTGCCCGGAAAACGACGAGCTCCATTACCACCTACGATAGTAACCTCGGCATCTCTTCCACGTACATACAAAAGAAAACGTCCAGCTCCTAAGCCGCCTGTTAAAAGCACATTTAATAATAATAATTTAGTTTCACAGATAGACAATCCCGAACGAATGACTTCTAATTCGCAATCTGATGCAAATTTTGTTGCTGACAATGAATTACTAAACAGTAACAAGACTCAAAAATGTGAAAAGAAAGTACCTGCTTCTAAAGATAATAAATCAAAGATAGACAAAAACTTTCTAAAACATATATTTGAGAATAAAAAAAGAAGTTCCGTAATCGAAACAGCATCTGTGAGATTATTACCTAGTATTAGTGAATTAGATAAACAAGCAACTGAAATTATAGAAAACAAAAAACTGCGACAAAAAATAAATAGTGCTAATCCTGACGATGTTAATAATTTAGGAGATATAACTACTATATATGAAGGCAACTCTTGGTTCTGCACGTCATGTCTCAGGAAATATAATTCATCCACAGAATCTTGTAATCACTGTTTACCCGATAAAAAACATTTAGCGCAAAAAAATGGTTTAAAAATTCTATCTCCAAGGCCCTCTTCTTACACACAAACTAATAACGATGTCGAAATTGAAACTTCTAGTCGGAATAGTATGGATGAACGTAAAGTGCTTAAAGAAATCCTCAAAGAAATGAAAGATTCCCTACCTAAAAAGAACAAAGCAAACAAACTTATAACAGAAATACCAACTCTAAGAATTGGTTCAACAATCAAAACAATTCAAGAAACATACAAAGACATTACTCCTCAACCATCTTCATCGAATGAAAATTATCGTAATTTAAGTAAGATTTCTATATCGTCCCAACTACCGGAAATGCAGAAGTATGATCAAAACAATATTACTGATCTACGTATATTTTCTGGTGTACAATCTTCAGATCAGAAAGATATAAAGCAAAATAAAGTTTCTTCAGTATTCGAAAATAAAACGAATGATTTTGCGTCAGCAAGATGTTCTCTAAGTCCACAGAAACATTTACCTTTTAAGACAGATGGTAAAGAAAAAAATAATATTAATCATTTGTCTATTTTGTTATCCAGTGACAGTAAAAAAAATAATGTCCAAGAATTAAATGTTACAAAACTAACAGAGGGTAAAAATAATGATAACACTTATTTAAAAGAGTCCACAAATGTAAAACATATAAATTATACTAAGACTCAGTTACCACTACTTTCAATAAAATCAAACGACAATAAAGAAACCAATAAAAGCCACGTGCAGTCATCCCATGAGATCTCAAGTAATATACTTTTAGATAATCATCATTATATTGATAAGGTTAAAAGTCACGAGGTCAATATAAGTAATTCCCAAAATCAAACTCCGTCAAAATCAACCGCAGTTAATGTGTCCATCAATTCTGATTTGTTAGGACCAAAGCCTTCTAAACAACAGTTTTCAAATTTACCTTCTCACACTGTGGTAGTAAATACTGTGACAGTGCTAACAAAACATTCGAGCCCTGAAACATCTAAAAAACCCGATAACGTTAAACCGGAATATAATCTAAACACGCCACTCAAAATATCGTCATTATTGAATCCAGTATATATTCCTAATAAGACTACTGTAAAACAACCTGTAAGTATTGAAATTGATGCTAGCAGAGATTCTGAAAAAGCATTACTTAGTAATTCTACTATCCCTAAAACAATAAATATTGAAAACAAATATACAAAAGTAAGTAAAGAAGAAGAAAAAGACGAATCACAACACCGTTTACATACAATAACAACGAATATAGATAATGATTTGAAAGATGGAGGAAGAAATTTTGGAGGTATGAAAGAAAAAGTAAAAATAGAAATTCGTGCTGAAAATGATATGTTAAAAGACGACATACATAAACAAAAAGATTTGCCATCAACATCAAGATGTTCTAATAGCAGAGAAAATTCAAATGATAATGTGGATAAACTCGATCACTATGATCAACGAAGGCATCTCATAAACCAGCTTGAGCAATCCATTGCTAAAGGTGATGAAGTGGCAGCTGCCGAAGCCGCAGTTAAACTAGCAAAATTAAGATTATCATGTTCAGTGTTATCATTTTCGTCACAAATTGTAGGGGAAAGTTCTAAGAGTAAACAAATTACAACAAATAATTTGTTAAATGTAAATGCTACATCGTCTAAAGATATATTGATAGAACAGAACATACCTCAATCCCAAACAAGAGAGACTGTAGAACATCTAGACATGAAATCACAAATAAATAATAGCAAGTTGCAAGAAAATAAAAAAGAATCCACAAAAGACACTACTAAGCAATGTAACGAATCAAACGTAAAACTATCATCTACTGCAAGTGTGGCATCATCTTCACACCAAGTTATTTCGGAAAACAAAGTCCCGTGAGTATTAAAATATTTAGTAATCGCAACAAATATATTTTGAAATGAGACTTGCTAAACACAAGAAATGTCATCGTTTGTTCCATTACATATTATGAAACTCCAAATGAAATCAAAATGGTATAGATATAATATATCAGTCACATTAATAATAATAAAAACCAATATTCAAATAGTTTTAAACACCATATTACGTTATACCTTTATTTTTCACTTAAGTACTTCATACAGACCCGGGAGGTTTTGGTTCTTAGAGCTGTTTTAGATTTATTAATTAAACGAACATTGTATGGCATATGCAGTATGCTTTTAAATATTAGTGGAATTATAAATGTTTATTATTTTGACACGGTGTGATTAAATGGAGTATACATAACAAAGATAATTTGCTATTTCAGCATAAATATATGGATAGAGGACAAACAAGCAGCAAGGGGACCAATACGGTTGAACATTTCAAGACGAGCTACTGTAGCTGACTTACGGCGAGAAGCTGAACACTCTTTAGGGCTCGCTACGCAGCTACAGAGATGGATCGTTGGTCGCACCCTATGTTCTGATGACGCATCTCTGATAGTCTCGTTGGCCGGACCACAACTTACAGCGCCATTTTACTTATGCATTGTTCAGCCAGGTGTGTTTCGATCGCAATACGTCTACTTTGATTAAGCACAAATTTATGATGCTGTTATTGGGTTTTGTTAATTTCAGATCACGATGATAATTCAGTGACGAGGGACGTTGTCGATGAGAGCAAGAATGATGCGACCGGTATTAATGGGGAATTTTATACAGAGCTAATGAATCTAGAAAAACAATCGCTAGTTCCGAATATAGAACCGTTTGAATGTGGTGTCTGCATGGAAGAATGTGCCGCCGGAGCAGGTGTAATACTCCGGGAGTGTATACATTCATTTTGTCGAGAATGCCTCTCCGACGTCGTGCAACACTCTCAAGAACCGGCGGTTGCTTGTCCTGCGATGGGTTGCTCTGGATTTCTGCAGGAACGCGAAATACGTACAATAGTGAGTCCCGAGGAGTACGAACGATGGCTGGCTCGAGGGCTAGCTACAGCCGAGTGTGGGACCCGCAATGCATTCCACTGCCGCACTCGAGATTGCACCGGGTGGGCCTTTTGTGATCCAGGCGTGAGAAGATTTCCATGTCCTGTGTGCAATACCACTAATTGTGTACAGTGTCAGGTAAATACACAGAATTTGTCTTTTCTTCTAATTTCAAATGAAAAATGATATATGCCGGCTGCTTATAGAAACTGTTTAAAGGAGGCTCGTCATCTTAATATATGTATATAAATTATGTCTCACGGTGTTTGTCCGCGATGGACTCCTAA